>JBAMJV010003917.1:0-133947 GCA_037951105.1 Echinarachnius parma | reverse complement strand
CTGACGTTAATCCTGAGCAGGGAAAAAAATACACGGGGGCAGCGGGCGAATTGGCCCCCCAAATTTTGTGTTTATTTTTTTTTGCATTTTTCGGCATTTTTCAAAATCAGCATGATCGGATCGTGATCGAATTCCAATCCATTGATCACTTACAGCATTAGAGCTAAATAGTAGCCCATAAAATTAGAAAAAAGAGCCCCGGAAATTTGTAGCCCCGGAAAGTTGGAAAAGTAGCCTCCAAAAAACTTCCATAAAATGAGCGATGCTAGAAATACACTTTTTTTCCCCTTGAGGCCCAGTTGGGCAAGTAAAAATCTCTATTTTCTAAGTCGAGTGGCCCAAAACCTAAATCTGGTGGCCCCAAACAAAGAAAAACATTACAAACTCTTGTTAAATGTGGTTGCACAATTGGGGAAGTTAGATTCAGCAATATAAAGATGTTGGTGGCCAAAGCTGAATTTGAGTGGTCACAGGTCAGCGGGCCTATACTTATTTTGAACATTGATCCTGAGTAATTCATTTTTACTAGGACGACAAGATATCTCAAATTGAAATGCTCCTAGTAAATATGATAATAAAAGTAGAGCACTAATATTGTTCCATCGATCTAGATGAATTCTATTCCGGGGCACTTTATTCTTTACGGTGATTATTTATACCGTATAGCGTAGGCTCGACACTAGCACTTGCCCGCTTGCCCGGGGCGAGTCAAAATTGGTGTCGGGCAAGTAAGTTTCATAAAATTGTCTAGTTTGCTGCGCGATTGGGCAACTAAATAACTAAGCAAGAACAATGTAATTTCATATGTGTAAATCTCATCTAGAAGTATATGTAAGAGGGCAAGTAAATTTTTATATTGGGGCAAGTAAAATTTCATAATCTATGATTTTACTTGCCCGAATGGGCCAGTACAGAAAAAAAATTAGTGTGGAGTGGAGGCTTGGTGTAGTGCACCTTGAAATATTATTAGCCTGGCTTTATCCGGGCTGCCATGATCAGGTGCATCAAACACTTCAAGGAATCAATGGCCTGCAAGGTCCCCATTATTGTTCACCAGGGCTTGTGCAGTAATGTGAATTAAATGTCTTTAGTCTAGACTGAAGGATATTAATGCACCTAAACCCTAATCAAAGTTTTAAAGCGCTTCATAGCATTGGCATACCTTGTGGACAATTTTTTTCAAATTTTTTTTTTCTCTAATTACATTGAGAATCTGGCATAGTTATTCACATTTTAGAGCCTTGTTTTTAAAAATTTCAAGTGGTATATATATATGATTTGTAATCAACATAATTTTAACGATCTTCAGAATCTGACATATTTGGTAATTCTGAAACCTTTGTATCAACCCGTTGCTTACAGGAACCTGTTGCGTTATTTACAAAGTCTATGGGAATTTCAGAATCTTGAAGGGAATGGGTTAAAATTGGTGCGCTGGTTTTTATTCCAAATTTGTTTTGTTACAATCTCCCATCTCCCGTTGGTGGCCCCCCTTTGGATATGAACAGCATCCTGATTTGTGCACACGTCCCCTAGCCACAATCAATAGAGTCAGATTAGAAGGTGACACTTTGCGTCCTCCCAACATTTACTGCAAATTGGCATCATTGCCGCCAACCCCGCAGCCATGGACAAGTCTCCACACTACATCATTCCTAAACTTCATTCGTGCTTTTTTTTACAAAATTTATTAATTTATTTATAAATGTTCATGTGTACTATGGATGCCCAACAGTTCCATTTCATAAATGTAAGATTGTATGGATCATGCATAGAAATGTCTTTGGATTTAATGTTGTTTTCATAAAAGCAAGTATAAATCCTAATGGTCATCTTGTATTTCTCCTCTTTTTCAAAATTGAAGTGGCTGTGAGAAAGGCTACACTTGGCCCCTGCCCGAGGGTGTGAACCTCGTAATGCACTTTGATTACGCATCGTTACGAGGAATGACAAGCCCGGTGGAGACGGGACAAACCACATAAAGAACAGGGAGGGGAGGGGCCGAGGGGGAGGGAGTAAAATAATGGCATAAAGTGCCGCATTCTAGGCCCAAAATAGATTTCTCGTAAGTTTTAGCCCTGTGGACACAGAGCACAAGCCAAATTAAGAAAGGGGAGGGGGGGGGGGGGGGGGGGGTGGAGATGGAGTAAAACAATGACACATGTAATGCAGCATTCTGGGCAAAAGATACGATTTTAAGCATGTTTTCCGTACTTGGAGTGTTCAGTGTTGTATACACCATTTTGATGTTACAACTTTTAACTCGAACACTTTTTAATGTGGGAACAAAAAGATATTGATTAATGTCTTATTATTAGTATCATTTCCGGAACCCGGTTAAAACAAATGTGCAGAGTTTTTGTTGTAACATTTGTATTCCTGTGTACTTTACTGTTTAGTCGTATTATGAACCAATCCCTTCTATTCGTTCTTGTTATGTATAAAGTTATCAACAAACATGATGCAGCAATAGTCAACTAGTTTAAAGTACTGAAGACATGAGTGCCTTTGTAGTGAAGCAGATATGTGAAGATGGCAGCTGAAACAAATTTTACATTTGATCAGATTTCTCATGTCATACTTATGTGCTTAAATTGCAGTTATTTTTTTAGCATTTTAAAAATAGTACAACGGAAGATTGTACAACTATATTTGCTTAGCTGTGCACACATCGCCCACTCTTTAATGGAAAAAAAAGTGGTTGAAAGAAGAGATGTACCAAAATTAGCTTTTTTTTAAATTCAAGGGTACCGCATATTTTATTGTGGTATGTTTTTAGGCATGTTTCAGAACCATTTTTCAGGCATTAAAATATTGTAAATTAGAACATTAAACAATAATGGTAATAATGATGATGATGATGACGACCAAGACAACGATAAAAACAACATCTGTCAAGACCTCGAGTGCGTTGCATTTACACAATGCACTCAAGACTGTATTATCTGTAAATTATTCAACTCGGCCGGCTGAAAGACTAATACATCCCATAAACTGTCTACCCATTTGTACCCACACTCCTGGCTTCTTTCCAGTTTTAATGTAGGACACGAATCCACGAGAGATTTGCAGGGCGTCTGATATAACATCTTAAGTACAGGTGTGATTACTGGGTACTAGAAAACTCGCAGTCTAGCACCCTTCATTACGTACCTCGTTTTATTCATAAATTGCTGCCTATCGCTGATAAATTTTTTTTTTTTTTTAGGATGTCTAAAAACAGTTTTCTTGCAGACTAGCATATTTAATTTCAATTCTATTTTATTTTAATTTTATTTTGTCCAATATTGATCATTCTTCTTGTATGCATGCACCGTCATATTTGCTTGCTTCATTTAACTTGAACATTGATACCTGCTAGAATTATTAAACATTTTCTTGGATGTTCTCGCATACATAATCACTTGCCGCGTTATAATTGAAGAATATTGCACTCCGTGAATTGAACATAGTTTCTTCGGTCTTCACTTCACTCTAAATTCTAGCGGGCTAGCGCACATTAACATGTGCCTCCTTTTATGTGAAAATTGCTGCCTACTAGTAATTATCAAACCTAATTAATTAAATGTCCATAACAAGCTATTGCCTGCTCGTCCAATTTAATGTCTTGTCACTAATGTGATCAATGCGAGGTCTGAATGCAGTTGTCAAGCAGACTAGCACGATCACATGATCACTTGCCTGGTTTTATTTGAAGATTGCTCCCTACTCTAGTGATTAATCAACCTAATTCGTATTATTTGTTATTAAACCTAATTTCTTGTTTTGTCCAACATTATGCTGATTAAATGTCTGGTTATCAGATTGAATGCCTCCTTAAATAATGCATGGGCGTAGATCTGTCATTGATACCCATTCATCAGGGGGGATGATCTTTTCATTCATCCCCCTTGATGAATAGGTATTACGTAAGTATCTCTACACCCATGAATACATATGATCAATGCAAGGTCTGATTACAGTTGTCAAGCAGACTAGCACGATCACATGATCACTTGCGTGGTTTTATTCGAAGATTGCTCCCTACTCTTGTAATTAATAAACCTAATTTGTTTGATGTCTTCTCCAAGATGCTGAGAGGTGGTAGGGTGTGTCAAATGTGCTATGTAAAACCACCTGATCAACATAGCCATTTCAGCTCAGGTTATCTCACTGTCTAGCAGTATACATTTTAACAAAAGAATGCAGAAATGTCTTTTTAAGAGAAAATTTGTTTGTACTCAGTGACAGATCAAACATGAATGTACATTGTAGCTTTGCATTTACATTAGAAGCTGTTCTGTATTAACCTGTTCCATTCGAGATTCTGAGAATCCCCATAGACTTTGTACATAGCCCACTCGGTTCCCGTAAGCAACAGGTTAACTGAATAATGTTATGTCAGCAAAAGGGGGCTTATTTTAAATAAATTTACCAGCTGAAGACATGAGTAACTTATACGTTTGGAATATTGGTCTCATCAAAATTACTCCAGACATTCATAATCAGTTTGAGAGAAGGTGCCAGGCATATTTTATTCATTCACCATGACATCTTGTGGTTTCTACAGTATCTTCCACATGTACTGGGATGTTAATACTATGTTTTACTACAAACTATGTACGGACTGTGTACTAAGTATCTTTTATTCATGGCTTCTTGTAGATTCTGTTGGCTTCCACTCATCATTCAGTCGATCATTCACCCCCTTTGCTTTTTCTTCCTTTTTATTTTCCATGGTGATTCTTAACTCTCCATCTGCCTCAACATATCCAAGTAAAGCACATTGCTCGCATACAAGATAATGTTCTCAGAACCCTCGGTGCAAAAGAAGGGTTAACACCAACCCCCCCCCCCCCCAATCCCTCTCTCTTTCATAAACCCCTTTGCATTTTTACTTTATTTTCCATGGTGATTCTTAACCCTCTATCTGCCTCAACACACTCCAAGTAAAGCACATCACTTGCAAATGAGATCATGTTCTCAAATGTCACAATGAGCGCAAAGGGTTAAAACCTCCTCTCTTTCTCTCTCTCTTTCTGGTTTCTTGAGCAATTGAACCCTTCTTGCATTTCTTCGCTCACGTTGTAGATGATGATGACATCATTGTCACTTGGGAATGTGACAAGAGATGCCTTCGCAATATTTAACCCTATCAGTAAGAGGAAAACAGCATGGCACAGTAGAACCACTGAAGTTAGATGATTTAGATCAAGCTTTTAATTCTGTTTAACACCTTGCTTACAAGAACCTGATAGGCTATATACAAAGGCTGTGTGTTTTCAGAATCTTGAAGGGAATGAGTTAAATAAGGTACTGAGTGGAGCATGGACCCTAATGCTAGTGTCCATAAAGTGAAGCTAGCACATTCAATATTCTAGGCAAATTTAATGTGTAATAGTTAATAGACCTGTTCATTGTTAATTGAGCCAATTACTTTGGCCTGCTAATGTTGTCCCTAAGTATAATGTTGATTATATTGTTGAGAATTTATAGGAGACCTACAATCAACAAGCATTGCGCTTTTTAGTAGACCTCCTTTTTATTCAATCTGTATACCCATATTCATTGTAAACTTGTATCTTGTTTGTTGTTGGAAATAAACGATCATTCATTCATTCATAGTTTGAGATTTTAAAAAAGGTTAATCTTGAGAAAAGAAAGGGATGTATCTTACAATACAAGGGTGCACTAGTGGAGCTAACCCTCTCCATACTGTGGGCAAATTTAATGTGTAATAGTCAATGGACATGTTCATAGTTTGGGACTAAGAGGGTTAATTGTTCGGATTGATGCAGATGTAAGACAATCTCACTAGGGTGCTTGTGCTGGATGACTCATGATGATTGGAGCGAATATTTGATCTTGCTTGTCCTATCGACTCTATCTATCTCAAGTTGATTTCATCTGCGTTGTACAAACACAAATGCAGTGACTAACAGTAACACCATCACACATCCATCACATCCATATACACATGCATAATTACAGACTAACTAACAAAGACACTATAAATTAGCATGTCGGGCAAAAGGAGTGATATTTGTAATGTACCATCTGTACCCTCAATTTCTTAAAGTTTCAAGATTCAATTTAACCTACGATTGGGTAGCATTTTTCTCCTATGGTACAAGGGGGTGGGGCAGAAATAACCTATCAGGAATCAAATTATTTATGGATTTGTACATCCATCCATTAATTCATTTACCCCTTTATCGGGTTATCCATCCTTCCTTCTTTCCAACCATCAATATATCAATCCATTCATCCACCCATTCATCCAACCACCATTCCATTCATCAATTCATCTTTCCAACCATCAATCTATCAATCCATTCAGCCACCCATTCATCCAACCACCAATCCATTCATCAATTCATCTTTCCAACCATCAATCTATCAATCCATTCAGCCACCCATTCATCCAACCACCAATCCATTCATCAATTCATCTTTCCAACCATCAATCTATCAATCCATTCAGCCACCCATTCATCCAACCACCAATCCATTCATCAATTCATCTTTCCAACCATCAATCTATCAATCCATTCAGCCACCCATTCATCCGACCACCAATCCATTCATCATTTCATCTTTCCAACCATCAATCTATCAATCCATTCAGCCACCCATTCATCCAACCACCAATCCATTCATCAATTCATCTTTCCAACCATCAATCTATCAATCCATTCAGCCACCCATTCATCCAACCACCCAACCACCAATCCATTCATCAATTCATCTTTCCAACCATCAATCTATCAATCCATTCAGCCACCCATTCATCCAACCACCAATCCATTCATCAATTCATCTTTCCAACCATCAATCTATCAATCCATTCAGCCGCCCATTCATCCAACCACCAATCCATTCATCATTTCATCTTTCCAACCATCAATCTATCAATCCATTCAGCCACCCATTCATCCAACCACCAATCCATTCATCAATTCATCTTTCCAACCATCAATCTATCAATCCATTCAGCCACCCATTCATCCAACCACCCAACCACCAATCCATTCATCAATTCATCTTTCCAACCATCAATCTATCAATCCATTCAGCCACCCATTCATCCAACCACCAATCCATTCATCAATTCATCTTTCCAACCATCAATCTATCAATCCATTCAGCCACCCATTCATCCAACCACCAATCCATTCATCAATTTATCTTTCCAACCATCAATCTATCAATCCATTCAGCCACCCATTCATCCAACCACCAATCCATTCATCAATTTATCTTTCCAACCATCAATCTATCAATCCATTCAGCCACCCATTCATCCAACCACCAATCCATTCATCAATTTATCTTTCCAACCATCAATCTATCAATCCATTCAGCCACCCATTCATCCAACCACCAATCCATTCATCAATTCATCTTTCCAACCATCAATCTATCAATCCATTCAGCCACCCATTCATGCAACCACCAATCCATTCATCAATTCATCTTTCCAACCATCAATCTATCAATCCATTCAGCCACCCATTCATCCAACCACCAATCCATTCATCAATTCATCTTTCCAACCATCAATCTATCAATCCATTCAGCCACCCATTCATCCAACCACCAATCCATTCATCAATTCATCTTTCCAACCATCAATCTATCAATCCATTCAGCCACCCACCAATCCATTCATCAATTCATCTTTCCATCCATCCAATCATCACCCTACCCAACCATCCACTCATCCATCCGTCCATCCGTCCATCCGTCCATCCGTCCATCCATCCATCCATCCATCTATCCATCTATTTATCCATCCATCCATACATACATCTGTCCATCAATCCATCCATCCATCCATCCATCCATCCATCCATCCATCCATCCATCCATCCATCCCTCGACCTGTCCATCCATCCATCCGTGCATCCATTCATCCATCTGCCATATGGATTGCATTATTGGTTATTACCCCATGTCTTGATTTATGCATAGAGTGATTAAAGTGGAATGACCAATAAATCTTCTCTAACAGATGACAGGAGAAGCAAAAAGGTGTTGTGCTCTCGTAACCTAAAAAGGAACACAGAACCAGCCAATCATTTGTCACTTCAACATGATTTGTTTCATATATGAATGAGAAATTGTCATGTTTTGAAAAATAAATTCTTTGAATGCATAATCAAATATTTTGGATGCAGAAACACAAACAAAAGATAATTTTGTGAGAGGAATTATCGTAAGAGGAAAAGGACAAGTTATAGATAGTGAGATATTAACGTAGTAAATATTTAATGGATTGGTGTGTTCATGTGTTGCTGTTTTTGTGAGTATTTTCAATTTTCTAAGTGCCATTTTTAAATCGGGCAAGTTATTTAAAAAGTAGCTCTAGAAAATAAAATCTCCCTTTTCTCCCCTGTGACATGGTTTCGAGAAGAGAAGGGGATTGGAAATGGGGAAGTTGGAAACATTATGCCATGTTCTCTGTCTTTAGAGTAGTAAGTGGGCTATGGTGGTGCCTGGGTAAATTGACCGAGCAACTCTTGTTTCTAATTCATCGGGCGCAACTTTAGTTTCATGCTAATTGTTGGAATACTTCCAGCGTGTACAGCATCAGGTATCCTACTTGAAACGTTAATGCCTGCAGCTTATGACTCTTGTATTACCTGGCATTTGAATTGCAACGATCATCTGCTGGTATAAAGTTACTGATGTATCGTTTGTCTGTTTTATATTGTTGGAAGAAGGTTTTGTTTGGCCAGGACTCTGTCGTATCTACTCTTTTTGCAAGGAGGAATACATTGAAAACTTATCTTATGTTGATGTGAAAGGACTATTTAGGTGTGTTTTTATCAACTCTTAAAGTGAAAATGCTAAATGTGTGTTCATCAACTCCTCTTTTAACCCATGATCAGCATTTTTAAAACATGTTTTAGGCTAATCATGTAACAATGCATCTATTCTTGATGTGAAAAAGACTTCAAGACTATTTTCATCAATTATTTCTTTAGCCCACGATCACCATTTTGAAATGTGTTTTAGGCTAAACTTGGCAGTTGAAACTGTCTACTCTTGATGAGAAAAGACCAAAGGCGTGTATATCAACATATTTTTTTATTCCATGATCATCATTTTCATCAGTGTGTATTTAGGCTAATAATGACAATCTTTGCAGTTGAAACTGTCTACTCTAGTCTAGATGTGAAAAGACTAAGGTGTGTTTATCAACTCCTGTAAGCCTATGCTACGTGTTGACCACACTAATCTTTCTAGTTAAACATCTATAGGAGCTTTTTTAATATAAATACTTTTGATTATGCTTGCCATTGAATTTTGCTGGCAAACTCCTTGATTAAACCAAGCGGCTTGATTGATCTTTCTTGTGCGATGCTGGAAGGCACCGGCCAAATGGACATGAAATCGTGTATCTTGCTGAGACATGATAAATGCAGATAGACGATGTAAAATGGTTGAGGGCAAGGGCAGAAAATCCTATTTCCTGTTATATGGATCTTTCCCAGGGGCTACTTTCCAAAAATGTCAGAAACGTGTTGCTAGTTTTCGTGGTGTCATTTCTCATTTACTCAAAGCGATTTCTATATTTTTGTTTAAGTCCATGTGCATGGTGAGAACCTATAAGTACAGCCAAGATGTAATTAAGCATGATGAACATGTTCATCATGTGAGTGCCTAACCAGCATAATTTCCTACAAATAGGCACAAACTGGGTAAAACATGCATATATTATTTATTGCTCAATTAAAATAATATGTCTTACAAAGTGATTTGTAATGAGAGCTGCATGTATAACTGCAGTATTACAGCGTTTGTCAAGAATGTAAGGGTTAGGATTCTTACTGACTCTCATTTTATTACACTGGCAATTTTTTAGAAGATTATAAGCAGTTTTCAGCAGTATTTTTCTTCAAGAAGGTTATGGGGGGTGTTTCACAAAGATCCTAACTTGAACTTAACTCTTAAAAAGTATGGACAGCCATTTGTGCCTCGGAATAAAATATGATTCAAAATAAAAAATTCAAGATTTTTAGACTCTTCATAAATTTTACTTCAAAACCATGAAAATCTCTTGACAATAGAAAATATCAATGATTTGAATCAACTTTTTATGCCTTTTAAAATAAATTTTACGAAATTGTTTCATAGAAACTAACGGCTCTCCATAGTTACTAAGTCCAACTTAGAGTTAAGTTCAACTTAGGATCTTTGTGAAATACCCCCCAGGTCTCCTTCACTTCAATTCACTTTCTTTCTTGTACTTGTAAATATGTTCAACCAAACTTACCAAAGAAGAGCCTTGGCCAACATAGCTCCCTACCCGAAACAAGTGATTTTACTATTTGTTTGGTGCCATTACATGGAAGAATGTAATAGAGGGATCATGTTATACCTCTAAATGCACTTTTTTCCCCCCCTCTTCAGTAATGTTCAAGATGTTACAAGAGTCTTAAGCGAAGCGTGATTTTCATCAAAAGCTCCTGTACTCGAGTAGAGTACGGTCTGTGTATATCCCTGTCTTCCCAGAAGTCTATCTGCGATTTTCTTTTCCTTTTTCCTCTCACTTATTCATCCTTCTCTGCATACCATTTTAATAATTTGTTTCTTTCCACGCATCCTCTGACCATTATTTTAAGTAGGAGGATTCTCTGTTTCTTTTTTCCCGCTCATTTTTCTCTTTTTTCTTATTTTCTTCCTCTTTTATGTTATTTCCCTGTACCCCAGTCTGCCTCCTCTTCTACTTATCCTCATAGTGTAATATCTCTTTATCACTCATGTTTATATGTGTTTCATTATCTTTTCTTTTTTTTCAACCTAGTTTCGTCCTTTCCCTCTCCCTCTCTCCTTCTCTTTTACTGTCTATATGCTCACTCACAGATACATAGTAGACACACACACTTATCAAATCTCTCAGTCTTTGTATCATGTATTTCCTTATCTATTTTTGTTTTACTTGAACCTACTTCTTTTGTTTCCTCTTTGTCTCTCCCTCTTTCTCTGTATTTTTATGTATGCACACACACATATACATGAACACAAGAGCTTTAGACACCTTTACCTATGTCCATCCATTACTGCAAAGCACGCCTCTTTATTCCACACGACTCTACGTGTAGAGCTGTATAATTCATCAGCTGGTGAGAGCTGGATAGAGAGCAATCATAGTGCCGATAGCGGCACTCGACTGTACCTCCCCTGTTCAGCGGACACGGATGAGCTTGGGTAGTCACCACTGTGCAGTGTTAGGGGGTTACTACTCGTACCCCTAGATTAGGTCATAGGTTTACTGCAAAGCTGGTGGCTAGCCGAGGCAGTACTCAGAAGAGTTGGTTTAATAGCTAGCCAAAGCAATACTCTGTAAACTTGCTGGCTAGTGGATGCAGTATTTGGCAGAGCTGGTTTATTAGCTAGCCAAGGCAATATTCTGCAAACAATTGATGGCAAGGGAGGGAAGACTATACAACGCTTTGTGCCTAGTTGGAGCAATACTCTGTACAGCTTCTTGGGTAGCGATGCAGTGATGCGGAAAGAGGGGAGAGGCCCTAGAGACAGTGAGAGATGAGAATCTTGGTGGGATTGAGATGATAATTGTGTGGTTACCGTGGCTACCGATGCAGCCCCAGCCATTGAGAGTAAAGCGTTAACTCTGCCCCAGCCAGGAAAAGTAAAGAGTTACACTCTGATGCGTGCATGCGGGCATGCCGATGTGCTGCACATCCGTGTCAACCCACTTGGGACGGTGCTGGAAGTGTCAACATTTTTCTGTCCGACAATGAGGAGGACGGGTCTCCAGTATTTGCAGAAGAAATCCTTGGAAGGTGATAAGAAGACGTTGAGGAGACGGGAGGGAAGAGGAGAAGGTATGCAGTCGGCAAAAGGTCCCTTTCATTATGAGCGAGATTAGAGCGGGATTGGCAGTGAGTGTGCATCGCATGGAAGAGACAACGGAATGGGATACGTTATGTTTGTCTTGAAATCTTTGATGTCTGCAGACGGAACGCTAATGTTAAGGCACAGCTATTATTGATGGACCGCATTTGTGAAAGGTCATAGAGATTTTCTTCTTTTGATTGTAAGACTGAATGTCTCATTCTGTCCGTTTTTTTCTAACTTGAGGATCACATCATTCTCTTCTTGGAGTAGCCATCTTATCAATGGAATAATGTGGATATATCTTTCTGGATATTTTATTTGTTTGTGACTCTTTCTTTGTACTCCGCAGATGGATGTAAAAATTGAATTTAACATTAATTTCTTAACTTTATGCGGAGTTCTGTTGGTTAAACACATCTATTGAAACTGAAAACAGTCTCAGGCTTAATACAATGTGCCATGCAAGGTTATCAGCCTATGATACATTACTGCACCACATTGTAAGCATGCAACCACCACTATCAGCTCTTTTGAGGAATTATTTCTACCACGTTGGTGCCACTTATGGTAAACTCTGTTAACCACACACTGCAACAGTGGTGAAAAATGCAAATTGCAGGCTGCCATTAGAGGTGAGAAACGCTATTAAACCGTAGACTGCCAGTATGCCTGTGATGAACGTTGCGAGCGCAACGATTACTCCTCCGCAGCCTGTCGGCCAGGATGAGGGCTCTTGTCAGAAAATGGGCAATGCCGAGGACAAGAAAGATCAGGAAGAAGGAGATGATGATAAGCATTTCCCCTGGCAGAAGCCAATCCCTTCTAAATCCTTGAGGACTAACGGCAATTATATGCTCAAGTACAAGTGTAGGAAGCGTCCTGGTGGAGGTAAGAACTCGATTAGGTGCCACGTATATATCTATCAAAATAGTGCTTCTTGTTTTTCGTCTCTTTTTCAGGTATATAAACGTAATTTATAAACAGGACGAACTGCCTGAATCATTTATTCTGTGATCTCAAATGTTCCCCAAGAACTGAGTTCAGAAATTTGAAGTTTTGATATACAGCAATGCAACAAATTGTTTCCTTTCACTGCTGCCAAGTCGGGCAAGTATAATAGGGGCTTACAGAATTTGGCTAGCCACAAACAAAGAAAAATCTTTAGGAGTCTTTGGGTTGCCTGCCGTGTCGGGCAAGTAAAATGTGTCATTTTAACATTTTGGTGGCATGAATATCAATGTTGGTTGCCATGGGGGCCAGCATGCAGGTCGATGATAATTTTTGGGCCCTGATATATAGTGTATACGTGTGTGCCTGCATTACTTCTGAGAATTCTTCTGATTTGAATGCTAAATATACTAAATTGATGAAAGAGCCTTGGATCAAATAAATCCCATGTACCTCTTTCGGCTAGCATTTTCAGTAGATAATCTACCATGCAACACGTGTGTGTGTGTGCGTGTAAAGCCCGGCGCAGACAGAGCCGACTCGACCCAATCCGACTGGTTTCAATCAAGCTAGAGTCAGGCCCGGTCAGTCGGAGTCGAGTCATCGTGTTGAATCGGCCCCGACTAGCATCCGACTGTCTCTCGACTGGCAAAATGTGTGTCGCGAGGCACTGAAAACTGAGCCGATCAGAATGAAAACCAGTCGGATTGGGTCGAGTCGGCTCTGTCTGCGCCGGGCTTTAGACGTGGCAGGAATAATGTCCAGGCAACAATCCCTTGGCTCAAGGCTAGGCAATGAAAGGCAGAAATACTGTCTCAAGCAGAAATGCGCTAATATGATCATTCATTTCCTGTTTTGCAACAATCCTTTCATTAAAAAAAATCTCCCAAAACTTGGCCTATAGGCCAATATACAGAATATGCAGTGATGAAGATAGTTTAAATGCACAAATATTCAATATTCTCGACTAGCACTTGTGCTAAATTTTGGTTTTCTTTTAGCAACAACTTGTACTTTTGTATATCATACATAGAAGGCTAGTCAATGACAGTCAGTAATATTTTTTCCTGAAAAGCAAGCGCTAATACACATGATCTATATAATTTCCTGTTTTACAGCATGCAACCCCTTCGTTTCCAAAAGTTTTAAAAACGTGGGCATGGAGTCGAAGATACAGAATTTGCAGTGATGAAGATAGTTAAAATGGACTATCTGTCAAGATTATTCTAGTGTAAGAGGATTGAATAAGAAATAGTAAGCTTGTCAATGAAAGTCAGAAATATTCCCCCCCCCCCCCCCTAGAAATCTCAAGCACTGATACACATGATCGATCGATTCCTTTTTTTTTTCAGCAACCCTTTCATTCTCATGATTATTCTAGTGTAAGAGGATTAATTCATCATAGAAGGCTAGTTCATGAAAGTCGGAAATATTTTTTCCCCTAAATCTCAAGCACTGATCCACATGATCTATCACTTCCTGTTTAGGCAATCCTTTCCGTTTTCAAAGTTTGTTGTAAACTTGGCCTATAACATGGATATATAAACCGATACTTATAAGTAACATTTAACATGGATATATACACTGCTTATCGCTACGGGTTCTTACTTTGCACTTGTAAATACTAAAAGTCAACATTGTTCTTGTGAGAGAGTATTGTATTAACATTAACAACTATACATGGAGTATTTTCTTGTCGACAACTGTTGAGAGTTATAGTTCAAGGAAGTAGCTACCATATGGACTTCTTATATGTGTAGAAAGGATTGATACACATGTTGTGAACTGTTGTGTACAACTGGAAAGCGGGTATTTAACTCAAAGCAAAATAACTGTATACATTGTATTTCTTCACTGATGTACGGAAATTCCCTTGGTTGTGTGCGCTTATGATTGCTAAATTGCAATGTGTCGTGCCTGCTTATGACACACGTGATTGCCTAACCAGAACTGAATGCATTGTTTGCATAATTGTCTTGTGAGAAATGCTGAAAACGCCTGACAATTATGTGCTCAAGTTCAAGACCAGAAAGAGACCTGGAGGTAATTGTTGTGACTTTTAGTTTGTGAAAGTGTTCTGGGTCTTGAAAATGGGCCTGAAATTGCTCCAAAATGAATAAATTTTGGTTTGCGTGACTCTATTTGTATGTGAGAAGTTATATTGCTGTTGATAATAGATAATTTTTTCTGTTCATTTTGGAGCCTTTGATGGATTTCCCGATAACCGGACAAGAAGCAAATTAAGAATCGCTCTAACCCCTTTGCATGTTTTCCCCCTTTAAATTCCTTTGCGCCTTGATATCCGACGTGTCTGATTCGCTCGTTTAGCTGTTGCGTTTTGATGAGTTTTCAGTGTGGTTGTGTTTACAGCGCTCTATTGTAGGCGGTCTTCCCGAGCGAGCGCGAGGGGAAATTCAATCAGTGCCGCTCTCGTGATGCCAGGTTTCTGACCCTATATATACTGCTGGGGCATACTGTACATAACATCGTATATATATACTGCTGAACAGGTCATACCAGTGATTTACACATGACCCTGTTGCCCAAACACCTTTAAAGAGTAGGTTATAAATCATGAATACTACTAAAATCTTTGATTAAAATTGTGTTTCATCATATAATTTGATAGTGCACGTTCTGAAATTGTGAACTGCATTTTGTTAATGATGTGGCCTATATTAGAATATTTATAGGAGTGTTTCGGATACATGCCCCATTATCAAATCTGTTATCTGAAAAGGGACCCTTGAATGCCTCTTGGACATTGGATAAGATGGTAATGAGGATATTATCATAGAGTTGAAAATAATTGCAAGAAATTAATCTTTTTAACTTTTAAAGTATGTAGCTTTGAGCGAGTGTGTCTGGAAGTAAAGGCCCGGTCACATATCACTGAATAGCGTAAACAGATGCCCAACGAACAGTACAATTTTCAATTCGTTAGTTTCCGTTTGAATGCGTTTCTTGTCCGTTCCTTGAAAGGCGACGTGCGTTTTTCTAGCCAGCGGAATGTTTTGTGCATGAAGCAATGGAGACGACTTTACCACCGGATAATTCTATCCGGTCATATGTGACCAGGTCTTTAAGGTTTAATGGTAGTATCTATAGACTGACAGAAGGATGACCAGTTATCTCCTGTATACAAATGAATGATAATGGCTCTCTCTCTCATGGGACGAAGAATGTTTATGGCCTCGCTAAAGAATCTTCAGAATTTCTTCCAATGTTTAGTATGATACGTATGGATATGCCCTGACGTGCTAAATTCTAAATTGAGAGTAATAGTCATTAGTCAAATGGGCAGAGATAAAGGATATTCTCTGCAAAAACCATCATCATGAAAATCACATCATATTTTTATCGTCCCCCATAGACTCATATCCCACGTAGGCAGCGTGCAGTTCTAATTTGAGAACTATTTAGGTTACTATTGTCCATAATATTTGAGATATTATCCATTTCCCCGACCCCACCTCATTTATTTCCGACTAAATGTTCACCTTGTTTTAATAGCTGCTGTACTAAGCAGTATCACTGGACTTTCCTAGAAAAAGAGAAAGCCTTTAATATAACCCATTGCCTATGGGAAGTGGGTGTGCCCTGTATTAACTCTATGCGAATTGCAAAATCTAGTAGGGAACAGGTTAAAGGGATAGTTGAGTTTTGGTATAGAGAGCGCTACTCAAAATAATTTGTTGTGAGATAATGAAAAACTGAGTGTCAAATTCGAAAGAGCATACAATATTAATGACAGAATGAACTTTATTTGATCAAAATCGGTTCAGAAATGGCTGAAATATCCATAAACATAGCTATTCGTAATAAATGTGGGGCCCCACAATTATTAGACAATTTTGAACCAGCCGTTAATTTTTTTTTTTTTTTTAATGTTTCCTCTTTTCAAAAATCTACAAAAATGTTTTTTAAATAGTTGTTGATATTGATAATCTCTATCTAATCACTATTTCAAGATAACATCACATTCACAATATTTTATTTTAAATGGTTGAAACCGATGAGTGTTCATCGCCCTCTTGAGTTTTAACGGCTCTTTTTGAATGATAACAGGCCTTTTACTTAGTTATTTGTAATTTTGTATTTCTTTTGAGCATGGTGGAGTTATAACTATCAGTTTGTAATGTAATGGTGCAGGTTTTGCTAACTAAAATTCAGTTTGACCAAAACTGTACTCTCTTTACCAGAACTCAACTATCCCTTTAACCCATTGCCTATGGGAACTAGTTGTGCCCTGTATTTATTAACAATGCAAAATCTAGTAGGGAACAGGTTAATATTTGATCAAACCATTGAAAGAAAACATCCATTATGTACTTAACCCACTAAAGGCAATTAATTTCCCTTCATTTTGTCCTGTCCGCCTGTTCCAATAAGGGTGTATGATGAAAAGGGCTAGGGTGAGTATTTCCTCGCATCAATCTATCAACTTCAATAATCAGAGTGTCTTTTCTCGCTTATTATTAGCACATATGTTTCCAAGCACGAGCCATTAAGGCTGATTAAATCCACGGGAAGACAATGTGGGGCCATGGACCGAATTAAAGATCCTCAAGCTTGGGGATTCCTAGAACCTGTCCGGACATTGTAGCTTGGCTAGTCTGTGCACATTACATCCACGGGAAGACAATGTGGGGCCATGGACCGAATTAAAGATCCTCAAGCTTGGGGATTCGTAGAACCTGTCCGGACATTGTAGCTTGGCTAGTCTGTGCACACTACATCCACGGGAAGACAATGTAGGGCCATGGACCGAATTAAAGATCCTCAAGCTCGAGGATTCCTAGAACCTGTCCGGACATTGTAGCTTGGCTAGTCTTTGCACATTACATCCACGGGAAGACAATGTGGGGCCATGGACTGAATTAAAGATCCTCAAGCTCGGGGATTCCTAGAATCTGTCCGGACATTGTAGCTTGGCTAGTCTGTGCACATTACATAACACCAGGGAGATGGGAGCTACTCCCTGACAACACTGAGCCAGTGTGTATTTCGTACCGTGCGCAAGGCAGTCACAAGATGGCACTGTGCATCAGGGGGAAAAATACACGGGGGCGGCGGGCGAATTCGCCCCCGAAATGCCCAAAAGAGCCCCCGATTTTGTGGGATTTTTTTATTGGATCGTGATCGAATGCCGATCAGATGATCACTTAGAGCATTAGAGCTTAATAGTAGCCCCGGAAATTTGTAGCCCCCGAAAAAGGAGCCCCCGAAAAGGAGCCCCCGAAATAAAAATATTCATTTTTTCCCTGCTGTGCATCTTATTTTTGACAAATCCAAACTTCCTGTTATGCACTGTTAGGGTATCAGACCATGACTTCCTTTGCACACATTAACCCCGTTCAGGACTGATTGATTTTGCTATAACATGTATTCTCCATCTAGACGCAAACCCGAGTATTTTCGGGAACAGTCCTGAACAGGCTAACCCCATCATTATATCTTGCTTGGCCCATCAGCCTGCAATTCTCAATCGTGGATTCAATTTAGCTCTGGGTTAGCCTCCTTATTAGTAAATATTGTTGTAGTCACTTGTCTTAATTTAACCCATTGAGAACATGTGGTATCACCAACTGTGTGTTAGAACTTGTACATTGACTAAAATAAACGAGGGTTAAATTAAACCTAGATGATGATCATTTGAACTTGGTGGATGGTTTGATAACACTATGGCCTTTCACAAAATGGTGCTAGGAGGGTTACTGAAATGGTTGACAGACAGTCCAGAATCCATATCAGGGTCTGTTAATTAATTTTAATTAAATGTTGCAAATGTGTGATTGTTGGAACAATGTACATATGCTCGTACATGAATAGGCGTGTATGTCTGCATACCTTTTATGTGTTTTGGTCAATTGATGTTAATTGTACGCTTTGTACATGTATGTGTGGGTGTGAGTGTGTTTGATTGATTTGCTGTAGTTTGTGTGGGCACTAAAGGTGAAATAATACCAGCAGCCTCTCAATTCATACATATTTCATTGAGAGACTAGTTTCGTATTCTGTATTGAAAATGCAAAGTTGTTATCTCGAGCTTGTTCATGTACCCCCTGATGATAAAAGATTATATAAAGGATAAGATAAGATTTTTTAAAATATAAAAATGCTATTCTCTCCATCCCCCCCCCCCCCCCCCCCCCCCTTCGTAGTTCTGGTCAGTGTGTTTAGAAGTGTGAAAGGGGATTATGTCAAACAAAACGTATCAAAGCCAGCGGCAAAAGGCAATAACAAACTGAGCGTGATAGATGTGCAAGAGTCGAGTGCACATGAATAAGTAGCATGAGATGGAATGCATGATTGGGGTAGTACTACTAACTAGTAAGCACTGCTTGCTTATCGTACTTGGGGTTGGAATAGTAGAAATATATTTAAAGCAACTATTAAAGTGAATGTGTTAATTTATTTAATGAATTGTAAGATGGAGAGTAAGTTTTCATATAAAAGGAAGTGTATTCTGTCTTTGTTTTTCTTTGGTTTTTTGTTACCTAGTGTTAGAAAAGTAGAATTAATGCAGTTGTATTTTAGTAATAGCAAAATCGAGAGTCAGTTCTATGAAATGGAAATTTGTTCTGTCTTTTTTTTGGGAATGTTCTGTTTTCCCTTTACCAAGAAACATACTTAATTTTCATATCAAGGGACTGATTTAGAGTATAAGATTAGGCAAAGTTGTTGTTGTCTTTTTAAAGTGATGATCATTTACTTCTCCTTTTGTTTGTTCATACCTCGCTTGTTCACTTTTTGAAGTTGTATACTGCAACTATTTTTGTTAAGCTATTTGATCTGACTCTGAATTTGATGAGCCGGCAGGAGACATCATGTATTTTGCATGAAGTTGGAAATGCAGCAAACACATGCATGTAACACTATCAAGATGAAAGGGCTCGGTGTCCTAGCCGTCCCGCCTGATTTGTATCCCCTGCGGTCTCAAACTCTCAAACTCTACAATGCAGTGAGAGCAATAATACATGGGGGCTCAGGGCGAGTTAGCCCCCAAAATGCCCCAAATAAAAAGAAAGCCCCCCACCCCCCCCCCCCCCCACCCCCTTAATTTCAAATTCAGAGGGCTATTTTCATTGAGACTAGCAAATTACCCGTCACCAGATCTTTGAGTAAGATAATGTTGTATGTTGTATATTTGTATTTCGTTATTTTTTGTATCTATCCTGTAAAAAACATTTGGTCAATTAATGGAATCTCTGTTTGAATGGTTATGATATGATTTAATAAGTGTATAATTAAAAATACAATCTCATATTCACAGGCATATGCGTACACGGGGGGGGGGGTTCAAATTTCACTTTGATGAAAAAGGGCTGTTTTGGGGTTTCCCCCCCCCCTCAAAAACATATTCACGGACACCATGAACCCCCCTCACAAATTCTTCACCGACACCCCCGCCCCCTTTTGAAAGAATCTTCACCAGTACCCCCTCTCGAGAAAATCTTCATCGACACCCCCCTCGCGTCGAAAAATATTCACCGACAACCCCCCCCCCTCGAAAAATCTTCTCCTACACCCCCACCACCCCCCTTCGAAAGAATCTTCACTGTTACTCCCTCTCAATAAAATCTTTACTGACACCCCCCTAGAAAATTCTTCACCGACAACCCCCCCCCCTCGAAAAATCTTCACAGACACCCCCCCTTTCAAGATTCTTCACCGACACCCCCCCCCCCCCCCCCCCCCCCGGTGGTGATTCAATCTCATATTCAAAGGCATATGGGTGGGGGGTGTGGGGGGGGTGAGGACACCCACCCCCCTTACAAATTCTTCACCGACACTCTCCCTCGAAAATTCTTCACCGACAGCCCCCCCCCCCCCCCTCCCCACTCGAAATACTTGACCGACACCTGACCCCTCAAAAATGTTGGTTGAGGAAATAACCACCCCCCCCCCTCAAAAAATATTCACGGACACCCACTCCCCTCACAAATTCTTCAGCGACACCGAAAGAATCTTCACTGGTACCCCCTCTCGAAAAAATCTTCACTGACACCCCCCTCGAAAAATCCCCCACCCCCCATCGAGATTCTTCACCAACATCCCTCCCCCCTTCGAAAATTCTTCACCGCCCCCCCCCCACGAAATATTTGACCGACACCACCCTCGAAAATTCTTCACCGACACCCCCCTCGAAATACTTGACCGACACCCCCTCGAGTTACTTGACCGACACCCCCCTCGAAATACTTGGCCAACACCCAGCCCGTCGAAAATTTTGGTTGACGCAATAACCCCCCCTACCCCCCCCCCCTTGTAAAAACCCTAGGTATGCTGCCAGCGATCACATGTCAAACAATAAACAGTATTAATTAAATCGTTGTCAAGTAGATCAATAACCCTAATTCCTTGCTCTTCTTGTTTACACGTTATTTACAAAAAGCACACATTTTTTATACTTCAGTACAACAAAGTATGCACTTCGAGCAAACATTTACAATTAGCCTGTATTCAGAAAATTAAACCAGTGACAGAGAGAAACCTATTTTGGTAGCCGTATACCCTGTTTTGCTAATTTTGCGAATATCGTGTTGAAAATGTGAACAAAAATCACCGATCAAATTCAGTCATGCATATACGGACATGTACAATCACACGAATGTGTGTACAATGTAGTAGATTGTGCGTTGACAATGCACAGATGCCGGACCTACAATATTCCGCTACTCTGTATATAGTCTATGCAAATTCCCCGCCCGACGGTCGCTTTCGCTTTTGGAATGTACCGTCCGTTTCTTGATAGAAATACATATATTTCATCAGATTTGTTTTAATTCTATTCGAAAATCAGTCATTACAATTTTTAAATCCATATTATTTAAAAGTTTGAAAAACAACAATTCGCAAGCAAATTACGATAGTCTTAATTCAGGCGCACACAGCGGCACACGTGTTATTTCCGATTTGACAGGCATACGATAATGTGCGTAAGTAATTTACAACGTATCGATTCCAGGCTGAACAAAGACTACATAATGAAAGGTCATTTCAGCAACACACTTTTCACGGTACTTCCGTCGCAAGCATGTGCGATGATCAGCGCTCGACGCGACTGCATGGCAAATGAACGTGGAATATTGGCCGATTCATAACTGACCACTGGTCAAACTGACCCCGACCTGACCCAGACCACAAACCTCTATGGGTCATCACCAATCACTACCCAAAGTTTGATGTTGGTGCCTCAATGCACTACGAAATGCATAGATGGACAGACAGACATACAGACAGACAGACAGACATACATACGTAATCGGCTACTTTAGTATAGTAGATGTGCTTCAAAACTAGCCCACTCGAAAAGAAAAAAAATCCTGATGCTGCATTGGTTTGGATTAAAGACAATTGGTTGCTTGCTCACTTTTTTTGTGGGGGGGGGGGGGCTGCTTCTGTCTTTTGCTCAAATATATAATTTGCAGTATTTGCCGGACAGCATCACCTCGTTATCTAAATGTTGGGCAAAATTGCCGGAATATGAGGTTCAAGATTACTCTAAATACTGTCCAAAAGACTGTCCAAAAGGTTCTCAAAATTCTTGGGGGGGGGGGGGGGATGCAGCCTCTAGTAGCTACCCTCCCTGCTTCAAACATCACTCTGACACTGATAAATGAAATAGCCAAGTTTCTTCTCTGCATTGTATCTTTTTTAATTAAAGATATAGCTTTGGAGAAGGAAGCTAATTTTCCAGCATTTTCCAGGGAGGTAGAAGGTGTTTTTGACTTCAGGGGAATTTGCAACTCCTTTCAGCAGAATAAGCGACCCGTCAGTAATGCGCAAATGCTAAATACAGTAGTGTCCATGTTATAGGGTACCATGACATCTAAAGGGGTACATCTGTAAAAAGGGGAAGGATTTTACCCAACATTTACCTACAACCATATCCAGATTGTATGGGTGGAGTGCTAATTGTAATTGCCATCTAGTTTACATTTCCTTGGGGTATATATGTAATCTAATAGGGTGTTTGATTTGCAAATTGACTTTGCTCTGAATCTTCTTTATGTTGCCCTCCTTTTTACAACCGTTCAGAAGATGTGCAAAAGGGAAGTGAATTCTTGTTCTGATTCTCATCCTACATGATCAGGGGGGTGTTTCACATAGATCCTAAGTTGATCTTAGCATTAAGATGGTCTTAAATATTATGAAAACCATTAGTGTCTTGAAACAGTTTAATAAAAGTTATGTTGAAATGCATAAAATGTTGATTCAAATCATATATATTTTCTAATTATCAAAGAGATTCATAATCTTCACATAAAATTCATGAAATCTCTTTGATAATTAGAAAATATATATGATTTGAATCAACATTTTATGCATTTCAACATAACTTTTACAAAAATGTTTCAAGACACTAATGGCTTTCCATAATATTTAAGACCATCTTAGTGCTAAGATCAACTTAGGATCTCTGTGAAACACCCCCAGCACTCAACTGTGATTCATCATGATGTAGCTCCGCAAGCATCTAATTGCATTTAACCCCCTTGACACCAAAAGCCTTTAACATCGCATAGACACCAATGCCCTTGTACCACACAACCCACATCCCCATGGTTATTAGGGGCTTAATTTCCCCATCCCCGCAGGCCCAAAACGAACGTGCGAAAGCCCCGAGTTTTAAGATGGTGTTTGCGGTAATCGATAGGTTTAAAGAAAAAGCAGGCAGGGTTAAGTGATGCCATCATAAGGGTAATAGAGGCAAGACTGGTAATGATAAATCAGCTACTGTACATTAGAGGAACGGCCCAGGGGGGATGAGGGGGAGGCAGGGATGTGAAGTCTGAAGTAATGCCAGGAGCATTAACTTTTTACTTGCCAGTACAGTAGTCCTTGCTTAATTTGGTAGGCTTTTGCAACAAACAAAAATGTTTTATTCCTTGAACAGGTTTACCCAATTAAGTGGAGAAATTGTCTGTGTATAAAACAAACAAAAATGTTTGGTCACATCCCTTTCAGCAGAGACTACTGTATATGAAGCCCCATAAGCCATGGTAATTATAGTATGTGTTGCTTTAACTGGGCAGAAGTAGTTATTTATTTATTAAAGTTATTATTCCATATTTACCAGTATTTAGCTGTAGAAAATGAAGATTAGGGGCATGCAAGTTGACTTTTTCCCACCTACATGTACCTAGGGATCAGCATCTGCGTGAAATAAAGCTTCTTGTGGAAGGTACATGTACAAGCTCAGAGGGAGGTCTTTATGATAAGTCAGAAATAATGAGCAATTATTGAATTGACAGTTGGGGAGGTCTTTATGTAAAGTCAGAAATAATTCAAAGATTATTAACTTGACATCTAGGTACAGGAAATGTTATCAAATTAAGGGAGTAGGGATGTCAACTCAGAAATGATTCAAATGTTATTATATATTCATGAAACGATGCCTTCTTGTGGGAGGTACATGAAATGCTCAGGGGTAGGTCTTTATGTAAAGTCAGAAATAATTCAAAGATAATTAATGTGACATCTGCTCTGCATGGAACTCTGCTTCCATTGAAGGAGGGAGGTTTGTAATGCCATTATTAATTCAAAGATGATTGAATCAACATCTGCATGAAATGATGACTTCTTGAAGTTCTTGTAGCAGGTACGTAATCCTCAGAGGGGTGTCTTTTAGGTAAAGTCAGAAATAATCCAAAGATAATTAATGTGACATCTGCACGGAATGCTGCCTCCAATTTGGGAGGAATATAATGCCTACCTTCCTGGTCAGTGGTATAGGATAAACATTGCAGGGGCTCAGGAGGAGGGGGGTATGGATAGCGGTATTGATACAGGTTGATAGTGAAAAGATGCCCTCTTGTCGAAGGTACATTATGCTTAGATTGAGGTCTTTATGTAAAGTCAGAAATAATTAAAAGATAATTAATGTGACATCTGCATGGAATGCTGCCTCTACTTTGGAGGAATATAATGCCTACCTTCCGGGTCGGTGGTATAGGATAAACATCGCAGGGGCTCAGGAGGAGGGGGGTATGGATAGCGGTATTGATACAGGTTGATAGTGAAAAGATGCCCTCTTGTCGAAGGTACATAATGCTTAGATTGAGGTCTTTATGTAAAGTCAGAAATAATTTAAAGATAATTAATGTGACATCTGCATGGAATGCTGCCTCTACTTTGGGAGGAATATAACGCCTACCTTCCTGGTCAGTGGTAATGGGATAAACATCGCAGGGGCTCAGAAGAAGGGAGAGGGGCAGGGATGGAAAGTCAGAAGTTTGAGAACGTGATTAGAAATGATTTGAAGATTAAGTGGCATCTGTCTCCAGTGTCTCTTCTACTTCTTCCACCCCCGGGGATGCTATCTATCGATGCGGCATCTTATTTTCTTACCATCCTCTCTAAGTCACAGGTCTTCCGTCTCTATGCATCTTGAATATTGTGGTTTTGTTTGTGAGTGTGCATACATTACATTACTTGACTGCTTTAGTAGTTGTCTTGCATTTGCCTTTGTATGTCTTGTTCTGTGTGCTTATGTGTGTGTGTGTGTGTGTATATATGTATGTTTTCTCATGGTGTCTATTTAAAGTTTTGTATGTATGTATGTGCATGTGGGGGTGTGTGTGTGTGTGTGTGCATTATCTGTGTATGTGTGTGCTTGTACAAGTGTTTGTACGTGCATGTACATGTGTTTGTGCGTGCGTGTGCCTGTTCGTGTTTTGTGTGTCTGTGCGTTTGGACAAGAATGGAGTTTGAAAGATGACCTATAGATGGGATCTGTATCTCAGCGTGATACTGGCTGCTTCTTCATATTAACTCTCTGAGAACCGAGTCCAGAATATCCTGAGCCGAGTCTATGGAAAATAGTATTTATTTTAAAATGACACTCTTGGCAAAGGGTCAACTTGTCTACTTGAAGGTAGGTATGTTATGTTGGAATAAAGATGCCCTCTGATTGATTCGATCTATTGAAGAAGGTATGTTATAGGAGTATTATCATTTATTTAACAACATTTTATTTCCTTTATTCATCATTCTACATCTACTGAAGGTAACATGTATGTTTTCACAGCCACTGTTCAAATGTCTGTACTCCTCAGTCTCTTATTATTCAATATAATGTATACTGTATATATCACAAGTCACAGCTATATTACTGATACCATATCAAAACAACAACTAATTCAATATTTTGTCACCTGTTAAAGGATTCATTGTATTAACTCTTGTACTCCATATCACACCACACAGCATCATATCAACTTTGTATCAATATTAATCAGTTGCCTATGGTAACCTGGTGGGTTGTGTATTAATTTTACACTATGTTAACACTATCACCGGTCTAGCAATCCGGAGGTCTCGGGTTCGAATTCCGTTGGAATCAAAATCTAGTAGTACAAAAGGTTAAATGTTAAAGTGAATGTCTTGAAGCCTTCCGTTATTCAAACAAAGTTGATTCTGTCTTTAAAAATCGTGGACTTTTTCAAATTTTACACTCAGTTTTGTAATACCTCACCAAAATTTTTTTTCTTTCTTGATGCGCCCTCTAAACCAAAACTGAACTACCCCTTTAAAGTGACTGTCTTGAACTCCTCCGTTATTTGGACCTGGGTTGATGCTCTGAAAGACGCCCTCTAACACCATGAGACAGTAGCTTTAATCCCTCCACTTGAAATCAAATAAAGCCTTGCATGGATTTTGCCCCGACAGGGCTTCCAGCTGCAAGAGAATTCATTTACAGAAAATCAATCAAACGCACATCAAGGTGTAGATTGATTACAGGCGCCGCTTTGTGTTGTCTGCACATATCCCCGCTGGTCTCCGTAACACCGACTACAACGGTGCAACAGCATTTCTGGAAAATGCTTCGATGAATAATATCACAGTGATTCTGTCCCTCCCTTCATCAAAATCTCATTCCAACTCTGTCATATCGGGATAAAGAAATAAGCGGCCTACCCTAAACAACAAATAATTTACATGTTTAGATCACATTCAGCTATTTTTCTGTAGCTATTTCCCAATTCTATGTGATTTTGGTTTGGTATATTTTCTCGAACACGCCTGGCTGTTAACATTACAGATATTCCCTCCCAGCCTTCATCAAAATCTCATTGGAATGCTGTCAAGAAAGAAAACAAAAACACATTTAACTGCATTTTTTTCTCTAGCTATTTCTTATTTCTTTTATCTGGTTTAATATATGCTATTCCGAGCACACACATGTACATGTTGTTCTTTTAGCTCAGCTGTCATTATTGATTTATTTCATTTTCCCTTCTTTTTTTCTGATTTACATACATCTTTTCTTCTTTTTTTTAAATGCTTGCAGTGATTTTGTTTGGATTGTCTTGGATTTGAGTCTCCTTATTAATAATATTTTCCTTCTCTGTGAATGCATTCACTTAATTGACATCATTTTTGTTTTCCTTCAACTCTCTATATATTGTGTAGTAGACAGATATTTAGCTTCATGTTTATGGTGTTGTTATTTATGCAGTGTATGTTAGGCAATCGTTTTAA
Source organism: Echinarachnius parma (assembly GCA_037951105.1). Lineage (NCBI taxonomy): Eukaryota > Metazoa > Echinodermata > Echinoidea > Clypeasteroida > Echinarachniidae > Echinarachnius > Echinarachnius parma. The sequence goes on along the minus strand of JBAMJV010003917.1, from coordinate 106,662 downwards.
TACCTTCTCTGCAATTATAAATAGTAGTTGTATTATTATGTTTACCTTTTGTTATCCCTATGATCTTCTCCTTTCATAGTACCCTTATATGTGTTTATATTTGTTTCGCCAAGTTACCCTCTTTGTCCCTTAATATATGGCCTAGCACCCAGTTCCAGTGTTCCTACCTAGTATATAGTTGCTGTAACAAGATTATGTGGTGCTTATATACAGGGTGGCCCAAAAAAAATGGCATTGACTAGGTACAAAATGAAAAAAATGGGCAACTGACATGGTCTCACTCACAGCGTCCTAAAACAAAAACTACACGACCAAAATTACTGTTCTTGGTATCGTTTTTCATTGGAAAAGACACACTATCCGATGGACATAAACATTTTGGTACTATATTTTTGGAAGTGCCCTGTTCCATTTTTTGGGGGCCACCCGGTATAGTAGGGAAAATGTGGCATGAAGGAAGGGGTGTTCTTTACCCCTTTTCTAGGTGCCCATGGCCTCTTCACTGCCATACTTCTCCTCTTAGGAATATGAGGAAGAAAGAAAAATCAAATAATAATCATTAGGTTGCCTCCCTCCCTCCACCCCCCCCCCCCCCCCCCATCCTCTGTTAGATTCCTGTATCCTTCCCTTGTTGTTAAATGCCATTATCATTTTGCTGTGAAACATCTAGCTACATGATTGCGGCCATCGAAGGAGTACTGCTTCTTTGCTGTGGTTAGATTTGTCAATTTTAGATGCTAATTGTTTTGCTGTGGTACAATTAAAACCAATACCATTCTTCATTTCTTGTTGTGATTTTGTGCCAGGTTCTACAGCTTGACTAGCCCTCCTTGACTAGCCTGAGCATTGAAGGAGTTTGTGAGTCGAGCCAGCAATTAGGGACCTCGTAGCTCAGTTGGTTAGAGCGCTGGCCTAGCAATTCACAGACCCTCGAGTTTGAGACCTGTCAGACGATGATTCTTCACTCTTTTTTGTCTTCATTTATCTACAGAGTTTTCCTTGTGCATACTATCAAATTTATATCAAGGCATTGATAAAAATATTGCAGAATTTACATTTTGATTAATTCCACAATCCATTGTTATCTTCCCTGTCATTGCAGCACGTGGTCCTCACGATGAAACAGCCTTGGGACGAGGTATCATCTACCCGGCGGCCTACCTGGGCTCCACTCAACTGGTCACTACCAAGCAGCCAACCAAGAAGGTGCGCATGCAGCAGGCGCAGGAGGCTGTCAACAGGATCAAGGTATGTATGCGGCTCCGTGGTTAGTGTACTCACAATGTTCTCAAACCTGAAGGTCCTAGGTTCGATCGTAGGTCACACTTGGCAGTTCTTCAAGAAGGTACGCACATGCAGCAGGCACAGGAGGCCTTCAAACAAGATGATGATGTATACATGTATATGGCTCAGTTGTTAGTGTACCCACAAACCCGAAGATCGTAGGTTCAAACCCACCAAGGTGTCCCTTGCAGCAGTCTGAAGCCACAAGATTAAGGTATGCAACCCAGTGGTTAATGCACTCACTGTTAACATAAACCGTAGGTTCTAGGTTCAAGCCCATGTCTCTGCCTATCATCATGAAGGTGTGCATGCAGTACACATTATACATAGGAGGCTTCTAACAGGATGAAGGTCTGCAGTGTGAGGCTCAGTGGTTAGTACACTTAGTAAGTTCTCAGACCTGAAGGTCACAGGTGCTTTAAACCCTAAGACTATCAGGGTAGCAACAGAAATAAGTTATTTGTTCTAAACCAGGCTCGGTGGTTAGTATGCTGACTGGGCAAATAAATGTGAAGGTCAAGGTTCAAATACATTACCTTTGTCCCTAATTACCCCAGATCCATAAAGAGGAATGTGGAATTAGATATGTTTGAACTATTACAGACATGGAATTTATTAACATGCATGAGCATGATTGCGAAACCCATATATAATGTTAACCATAACCTAAAAGACTATGCAAATTTACATGTATATCATTCAATACTTTTTATTCATTGAAATAGAGATTTAGAGATGAACATTTTGATTTTAAGGTTCTTTGATAATGAATGATAGACATTATATCACTCTAACAACCCTGATTGCATGTTTAATTAGGCTGCATATCTCCATAGTCTTACTATGTGTATGTGTCTGATATTTGTGTGGGTGTGTTTTTTCAGGGTATGTGCTTTTTTGTGTGAATATTTGTATAATTTGCCCTTTCGCTGAAGTTTAGTGAGGGAGAGAAGGCTTGGCCTAGAAGTATGTTAAACCTTGGGATACGCATGGATGGATGGATGCATCGCTGAGCCTGATTCATCGCTTCTAAGTCATGTCAATACCTAGTGCAGCACCAAGGAGGATAAGGGACAACTGTTTGAATAATACTTGTAATGAATAATAGGTTTGATTTCAAATGCGTACACCTCCATATCATGTGACGGAAAATTGCACAATTATTCAAAAACTCGATGCAAAACAAATTCTCAATTTCCCAAGACTTTTTCCAATCTTGTTGTGAGGCTTCCCAGTCTGGAAAGTAAATTGTTGAATGACTTGGAATTTTGGAGCCCCCTCCCCTTTCCCATATATCTAGTATGGGTTTTTTTTCTGGCTGTGTTCACTCCCACTACTAGGGTCCCGTCCATCTTACTGTGACCTTAAGTTCTCATAAAAAGAAAAGGCGAATCAAAAAATGTCCCCTAGAAAAGTTACTGATCACTGCAAGCAATCCAAAGGGCATGTGGGCATACCCTCCCCCCTTTCTAATCTGGGTTGATCTTGCTATGCTACTGCCGCTGCTGAAGTTCCCCTCCATCTAACCGTGACTTTAATTTCCCAAGAGGGGAAAAGACTATTCGAGAATATGTCACATTTATGAGTAATTACCTCCAGAAAATGTCAAGTGAGTTACTAATCATTACGATCAAAGCTCCTCCCATCTATCTGAGACCTTACAGTTTAAACCGAAGGGAATATTCTAATCTTGAAAAATGCCACACAAGATACTGATCAGTGATCAGTGATCACTGCAATCAAAGATGGAAATGTATGCTCCCCTCCCTCTTCCCCCATCCCCCATTTTGGTCTGAGTTGCTGTGGCCACTGTTGAAGTTCCCCTCCAGCTCACCGTGCTCAAGTGCTCAAGAGAAGAAAAAGGCTAATCTAGAAATGTCACACAAGTTACCGATCAATGCAATCAAATGCACCCCACCCCACCCCACCCCACCCCACCCCACCCCCATCTTGGAAATATATGCTCCCATCCCCCATTTTTGGTCTGAGTTGCTGTGGCTACACCACTGCCATTCCTGAAGGTCCCTTCCATCTATCTGTGACATTAAGAGAAGAAGAGGTTAATCAAGAAATTGTAGCATATATTTGAGTTACCTACAGAAAATGTCAGATGGGTTACTGATCAATACAATCAAAGATGCCCCCCTCCCCCCCCCCCCCCCGGCCCCTCCATCATGGAAATATATGCTTCCCCCATCCCCCTTGCGACTTGCTATGGCTACACAACTGTCATTCCTGAAGGTCCCTTCCATCTATCTGTGACCCTGAGTGCTCGAGAGAAGAAGAGGTAAATCAAGAAATTGTAGCATATTTGTGAGCTACCTACAGAAAATGTCAGCTGAGTTACTGATCAATACAATCAAAGATGCCCCCCCCCCCCCAATCAAGGAAATATATGCTTCCCCCACCCCCCATTCTGGTCCGACTTGCTATGGCTTACACCGCTGCCATTCCTGAAGGTCCCTTCCATCTATCTGTGACCCTGAGTGCTCGAGAGAAGAAGAGGCTAATCAAGGAAATGTCACACTGGTTTACTGATCACTGCAATTCCCAATTTCCATCTCCTATCGGAACTTTTCCATCATTCCATGTTTATGTTTAAACGTACATTATACGGAGGGTGCTTATGGTAAACAAACGCAGGCCTACATCTGCCTATATTGCCAATTTATGTATGGGATAATGCAATAGGAATATGCACATTCAATTTATTTCATCTCAGTGCAAGCTTGGTTTATTAGAAATTATTACTTTTAAAGCATGGAAGCTATTCTTCATAATTATGTGTTTTTAAATGAATATAAACTTAACGAAAGGAAAACATACTTTCCGCGAAAAATTAAAACAAACATGGGAAATTTTGCGTATAAATTTTTCCTGAGTGCATTGCCAATTTGAATCGAAATAATCTTCAAAAAGCTGTACACAACTTTCTTATTCCTTGACTGATTGCGCTCAAACAGATATGTTTCCTCCTATTTAGTCTCTTACAGTGGAAAACAACAGTCTGTCTGGGTTTTATTCTCCTTTAACTCCTCGAGTGCCAAGCTCGCATTTTTGCGACTTGCAATACACACAAATGCCGTAGAGCATTAAAACCCCTGGCACGTTATTAGAGTTAACCCATTCAAGCCTATTAGTATTTGATTTTGTTATTTATATAACATGCATTCTCCATAGACCCCAACCCGAGGATTTACGGACCCAGTCCTGAATGGGTTAAAGGCTACACAGTGTCCATCAGTCTAATCACAGCGCTACAATATATGTGACCTCATTACAGATGCCAGAGCTTTGCAATCAATTTCCATTAAAAGGCCTCGCACGAATGTTTCCACTGATGAAGAAACCCTTGCCAATCTCAAATGAATTCGGATGGAAACAAATTTGTGATTGGAAAAAGATTTTTTTCGAGGTCTTCTCTGCCAAATCGTTAACCCCTTGCCTATGGGAACCGGGTGGGCTATGTACACAGTCTATGAGGATTTCAGAATCTCAAAGGGAATGGGTTAACCTTCATCTTTAGGTTCTCTTTCCATTTATCGAGCCCATTATAAACATACAGATACATGTTTGAACATTATTCAAGTATATGAATCACTGTCGTTCTAATATTGGATCGGAAATGTGGTTTACATGCTAGATTAATCACATTTCATTTGGACAGTGTGTTCGTAGTTGCCAGTAATATTTAGTTGTGGGTGTATATGAACGTGATGAATGGTATGAACTTTATATGAAGGCTGAATGAAGATTTTTACACAAGGAAAATAAATTTCTACCAGCATGCATGTTTTAATGTATGTATCAAGATGAAACATATATTTAAATTTAACAAAGCAGTGCAATAAAAAGTATATAAAAACAATGTAATGTACAGTAGCAAGAAATTAAAGATAGAAAAGTATGATGATTTTCATATTCTACATTAGTTTGATTTCATATGAGGATTTTAATCTTTGGTAGATGGAAATAAGAGTGTACTTAACATTTCTTTATATGCGGGATTTGATGTGGCTGTTGAATGATGCATCAATTTTTGTCCCCATTACATTTTCTTATTGGTGTACATGTACATTAGCAAGATATCAAATTTCTAAGAAAAGTATGATGGGTTTCTCCTAAATTTTGTTTCATACTTGAAATTTAACTCTTCAAATGGGACTGTGATTACAATTTTCCCAGTATTTCATTATCTGAGTGTTTGATGTGTCTGTCTCATGGTACATTAATATTTTGCCCCATTACATTTTCTTGTCGTGGACATTAGCAAGATATCAAATTTCTAAGAAAAGTATGATGAGTTTCTTATTCTAAAATTTGCTTCTTTACGTGGAATTCTAATTCTTCAAAGATGGGACAATAATTGCACCTTTCCCTAATATGTTATTGTCTGAGTGTTTGATGTGTCCGTCTCATGGTACATTAATATTTTGCCCCCATTACATTTTCTTGTCGGTGGATATTAGCAAGATATCAAATTTCTAAGAAAAGTATGATGAGTTTCTTGTCCTAAAATGTGCTTCTTTACGTGTAATTCTAATTCTTCATAGATGGGACTATAATTGCATTTCCCATTATTTAATTATCCGAGTGTTTGATCATGATGTGCTCGTTGGTGGACATGAGCAAGATAACAAATTTCAAAAATAAGTGTGATGAGTTTCTTGTTCTATTGTTTCGTACGTGGTAGGATTATGATTGCACATTTCACAATATTTAATTTTCTGAGTGTTTGATGTGTCTGTTGTGAGTTGCATTGTTGCCTTCATATGATAATATGTTATGCTTAATTCCCAGAGCAAGATAAACAATTTAGGATAGTTTACTGAGTTCCTTATTCAAATTTCCCCCTAAGCATGTTCACATACAATGTAGACTTCCCCCCTTTCACCTCTGAAAGATTTGCGTCTGATTGGATGACATGATAAACTGTGGAGGGTTTCCATTATAATTATAATGATTGCATCTTCCTAACCTTTAGAATGTCACTCGTATGTTGACTGCTTGAAACATTTCACTATACATGAATATTTGTATTGGTTTGAGTGAATGTTCTCCTTTTGTTTAATACAGTGAGTTAATTTGTTGCTTACAGGAACCTGGTTGGATATATGATGACATAAACGGTACCCCAGGGTACCAGACGAAAATCCGCCATTGTGTTTAATTATTTATTTAATTTTTAGGGCTGTATTGTGGGTATAGCGTGCATACAATCGCGCGCTGCACTGCATGCACAACGCAATAGCTGCGGTACGGTTGGACGCAAGATGGCGCTACACAATGCGGGATACCGGGGTACAACGGTACCCCGGGGTACTGCGTGTGTCATCATATGTACAAAGTCTATAGGGGATTTCATATTTTGAAGGGAACGCGTTAATAAATCAGTTTGTTCCATGTCAGTTAAAAATGGGTTAACTCTACATGCAACACGGGTAAACTTGATGGTAAAATGGAAAATCCTTTCAAGTTCAATTTATTTTTAAAAAGGTAATACAATTTTTTAAATCCCAGGAGGAATTGTTAAAAGGTACTGTATCTTCTCTGCAGGCACCACCAAAGTCAGTGAAACATTTGTGACCGGCTATAGCTAAACCCGGCACTTGTCGGTAAAAACTCAAAATTTAGATTTTCATACTTTTAGAAAGGCCTCATCACAAGCTTCCATTTGATGCTTTGTTGTAACTAATTGGTCAATAATTGCCGAAAATATGATTGTTTCAATTTTACAATCATAGGTCTTTTACACACATTGTGTGAACTTAAAATGCCCATTTCTACAAAACATGAATTACCGACAAGTGCCGGGTTTTGCTATAGCCAGTCACATTTCATGAACTACAAAGATACTTCATCCAGTTGGTGATACATGATTGAACAAAATGTTGATCAAACCAACTGCTTGTAGTCACTCTCTCAGGCTCATTTAATTGAACTTAAGTCTGCCAAAGAGACATGAGCTTACCTTTAAAGGGGACCACCAGGCAAAGAACCACACATTATTATATGTTTTGGTATCGTTTTGTGATATCAAATAGATACCCAATATTTTGCAAAGGGTAGTGTAATTCATAAACAAAGCAATTAATTTCCACCACTTACGGAACCACTACTATTTCCTGGTTCCATACGGGCCAAACATTTGCGAGTGCGCCAATGCTATTCACGCGTACGTTTGTAGACAATATAATCCCGGGCGATTCGTTCGCTCTGCACAGAGCGTGATGACTCTGCACACCGTTAGTCTTCACAATTCAGACCGCATGAACGCATGCTTTAGAATGGTGATGCGTTCTAATTATATATTTTTTCTGGAAATATATTTTTTTGAACTTGTTGATGGAATTGAATACTAAAGATGATACCTTTCTTTAATAAGAATAATATTTTTGGGTGGTGGTACCCTTTAATCATTTGGTTATATTTTAATAAATGCATTTCTGACTCACACCATTTGTTCAAGCCTCAAGTAGGTATGTTTGGGAGTAAAGTTTGAGTTTCTTCCGTTGATATTTAACAGGGAAATTGTTTTACGAGGAGGTTTTGAAACCAGTGTTTGATTATTTAGGGGTTGTTTAGTATTGATTGCATAACTTCTAACTCACACTGTTTTAGTCCACAGCATGGTACATACCTGAGAATGACACACAACGTTGTCGTCAATCCTGTATGATTCTGTTGTAATCATTTTTTTTTATTTCCAGTTTTGACAACACTTGTCTCGTCGATCCCTGAATGATTCTCTCGTATTCATCTTTTGTTTCCCCATTTTGACAACTCTGTTGTCATTATTTTTGTATGATTCTGTCGTATTCATTCAATTATTTCCCCCAAATGACACACATGGTGTTGTCGATCCTGTATGATTCTGTTGTATTCATTTAATTATTTATTTCCCGTTTTTGTTTTGCTTACCCTCCTTCCTCTCCTCATCATCTTGTCTTGCCTGCGTCCATAGACTCGACTTAGGAAGCGGTGGTACAAGGTTGGCATTGCTGTTTATGATATGACCTCTCTATGTTTTATTTGTATTTATTATATATATATTGTACATACATGCATTAAACCTTCTTGACCCGAATAAATGTCTCTGGAGAATGTCTCTGGGGGGGGGGGGGATGTCATAAAAAATTGGCAATCATTTATGATATCCGCCCTTTGTTTATATACAGTCGTGCATTAAACCTATTCAACTTGAATGAATCAGATAGGTATCCTCCCGGGGGAACCTCTGAATGAGTATTTCAAGAGAGTGTCCTATATGTTTGCAATTCATTTATGATGTGATAAAGTCAGATTCGTTTTGACTGGAATAAAAGTCATGGGCCATATGCTATGTTTATGGTTGGGAGAACTTCGGCTTATCATTTTTGTAAACCCAAAGTCGTGGTTGAGATTGGTTATTTGCATTAAATTGATATTTTTAAAAAGCATTTTTTAACCACATCAGGTCTTCTTTATTTCAAAATGCTTTCACAAATTAATACAATTACAAAAGTTGTAAAGAATTGTAATTAAACTCTTTAAGCTACTGTATACATGTATACACTGTTCATGATCAGTAGTGTTAATTATTCTTCACTCTTCTTGCATGACAAATGATGACATATTTTTCAGAGACAATTATTCTGGTCAAATTGGTACATTTCTTTCCACACTATTCCTAGTTATCTCACCCAACTCCCTCTATTTGTAACATGTGTGTGATATTAGATTTGTATGTGTACGGCGTAAAGGATTTTACTGACCATCCCCATTTGTTCGCAGATTCCTCCATTTCAAACTTTGTACTTCTTCTAAGCAATGAACATTGATGTTTGACCCATTCAGGACTGGTCCCGAAAATATTCGGGCATGTGTCTATGGAGCATGGGCGTCGATCCTTACATAATACCTATTCATCAGGGGGGATGAATGAATAGATCATCCCCCCCTGATGAATAGGTATCAATAGACCGCTTCTGTAATGTACATGCAAATAATATGCGTATGACGTAAGACTCCCCATTGGCAAGCGTAACAATAGTAACTAGGTCCGGCAAGCTAAGTTTGCCGGAGCTTGCCGGACCTAGTTACTATTGTTAAGCTTGCCAACGGGGAGTCTGACGTCATACGCATATTATTTGCATACATTACAGAAGCGGTCTATTACAGATCGACGCCCATGCTATGGAGAATACATGTTATCGCAAAATCAGTTAGTCCTGAACGGGTTGATAACAAGAATAAATTCACCTTTAAGCCAGAACAATGGCATGTCTTTAAAGATAATCTTGAGTTGTGCAAACTTTAAAATGCTCTTCAATATAAAAGACTTTTTTACATTTTTCTTGGAGGCTATTAAATTGTTTAGTCTGCAATTGTAACAAAATTACCCAGATTTGCTGGAGTCCATTTTGGACTAGACATTTTGTAGGATTTCATATATTTACAAACAAATAATGAAGGATTATCCATCATTCACACATTTTATTTAAAGTTTGATTCACAGATGTACAAGTTACATACATACGTGACTTCAAGTACTGTGTACACATTTTAATGAGATTGTGTGAGGGTTACTTTCAATCTACATAACAAAACAACTCAAGATTATTGTTGACATACAGTGTAGCCAACAATTTTTGGACACCCTGAAAAATAGGAAACTAACTATTTTGACAATTTTTCAAAAATGGTCTTATATTTTATCTTGATTTCAACAAAAGCAGCATCTAATAAACACATACAATGAATTTTAGGCAGCTTTTTACCAAACATTTTCTTCAAAATTTGTTCTAGCATCATTTAAATTAAAGTGATTTTTTCAAGGTGTCCACATAATTCTTGGCTACACTGTAGAAGTGTAAATCCTGACTACTGTACAATACTGAGGACTGTTGTGTTGTTTAATGTGTGAATAGGACCTTTTCAATTTGCATGTTCACTACTGGGCTGGTACATGATGACATCACAATTAGGCCCCGCCCCCATGTACACCCAATTGTTTACTACTAATAATATAATATACACCAGTACTCTATTTATAGTAGCGCCTAATATGATTGGTAATCATCTCTATTCGCTTTACAATTACATTCTTACCCCGTCATAGGATATCTACTACTGTCTCAGTTGAGTATGGAACCAAATCGGTTAAATCCATGTTGCACTCAACTGAGATGGTAGTATCAAACAATGGGTAATTTGGTGCAGGGCCTAATCGTGAATTTATAAAATGCCCGTCCACTAGTAAACATGCAAATTGAAAAGTCCCTAATATTACAAATCACTACCCCGATGTGTGGCTTAATGTTCGTTTCCAAGACAAAGTTTGTTATCTGGTAATTTCCATGTTTGACATAATCTCTGTCTTTTACTGCCACACTACAAGCCTCTTAGATTTACCATCAAATCACATACGGTTTTACTAACTTGGTCATGGGTCATTTTTTGTAAATGATTAACATTTGAAAAGAGTGTTTGTTTTATACCTAAAACACTAACAAATTAATACAATATTGTGTTACTGTTTGTTCATTTGTTTGTTTGTTTTGTATTAATGTTTGTTTCTGTTTTTAGTGTGTGTGTGTGTGTGCGTTCATGCGTGCGTGTGGTTGCGAGTGTGTGTGCGTGCACATGCACATGCCTACCTGACTCGTTTGTGTGTCTGTGAGTGTGATCGTATTAATTAGTCTTTTGTGTAAATGTGCCTTTTAGTTACATGTATTTCATTCAAATGTTGAATAACTTGTGTTCTATCCTTCATCTTCTATCTCCCATCTTCACATTCATTCTGTCAACTAAAAGGAGAGACCTCCACCAAAAGTACATAGACCAAAGAGAAATGTATGCCCCTATAATCCTATATATACTGTATATATTCCTTATATTACCCCTTCAATTATATCCTCACATGTATAGTCAATGTCATTACATAATATTGCATCTTGGCTCATGAACTATATCTACTACCCAGCATGTCATTATAACGCTGCAAGATTGGTAGTTGCATTCATAATATTAAAACAATCCTGCATGAATTGCATGCATTGGTACAACTTGAAATACCTTTGATTTTGTTGGGGGGGGGGGGGGGAGGGCCAATAATGGCATTTGATGGTTATCATAAGAAATTGTTCATATATATTTGTTGTCTTTTCACCTCTAGTATAAAATGGTTATTTCTTTAAGTTGTCCTTACAAAAAAAAACATTTCTAGCTACATTTTGACCCGATCTAAAGTTTAAAAGTAAATTTTGTTCAAGTTCTCTTCCTTTTTGAGGAAAATCATTTTTTTCTGTAATTATTAAAATTTGAAATTGTTGGATTGCTTAAAAAGTTTATATTCCTTCTGTATTTTCTATCCCCCCTACAATGCTAAAATGTGTACTTAACTACAAAACTATTTTTCTTCTTTATACCAGTGTACTAATAATCAAGTGTTGTATAGTAAATCTTTATTATTTTTCTGTCCGACTATTTGATGTTTTTTTAACACATCAATTGGACAATCTAACCAATTTTAACCAAACATCCATGAAAACTAAAGACTAAACTCAAGTCTTATTAAGTTCCACTGGAGATGTTGATGCTTACGGCCAATAAAAAGTCTTGAGTTCCTTAAAGTGTACACTGGTTTGTGATTTGATGGTAAAACTAACAGGCTTCCACATTGTCTCCCTACCTCTACTGTGAATTTTGTGCACTAGTGTATAATTTATATAAAGTAATTTTTTTTTTTTTTTTTTTTTTTTTTTTTTTTTTACAGTTTTTTAAAAGAAATGTTACTGATGCATTGATTTGAATCATCTTTATTGTTGATTTTTAAATATATTTGAAACTCTTAAATATGTTCATTATTTTCATGAATGAATTTGTTTAGCCGTACAACCTGCTTCAAAGGCAACGATGGACAACTTTGAAATTATAAGGGAAAATGTAGAGTAATTGCAATTGAAACAAAATGTGCTACATGTATTCAAATTCAGACATGTGTATGCGGTATGAATTTTGTTTTCTTTTATTGCAATACGTGTGACAATGCTTATAAATGATGTATGATATTAGTTTGAATAGTTGCTTATAAATGTTGTTTTATTTAATGTTGCAATCTTATAGTAGAATAATATGTTTACAATGAGTTTTTAAAACACATCTATAGACATATTTTTCATTTTATACTTTGACCCTACTACTGGTGTTGTGTTGTGTGGAATATGCAGACATGATGGAAATGGTTCCTTTTTATGCATATTACCATCATTGAATTCTGTTTTATTTTTTCCTGTTTTGCCTCTACCTGTCAAAAATGCGTATTTATGGAGCAGTGTATTTTATATCATTGTTTACAACTTACATGTACATATTACAACCATATTTGTTATATTTTAGAAATATTTGTATATCCCTCCGCTCTGTACATGACAAAATATCATTATTTTCATATTTTGGGACATGGCTGATCAATACCACTACATGATCATATTTATATGATATATACAACATTGTATGATTATTAATGATATTCTCATATCAAACAGCGATGTTTTATATACATGTACATCAAAGATGTCAAATTATTCTGAATCTTATTTAGTAGCAAAAGTATTGTGTAGTGATGCCTTGTTTTGTTTTATTTCTTCGCTAAAGCAGAGTGCCTTTGATTTTCCCCTTAGCAAATGAGATGAAAAGTTTGTACTCCCCTGTTTTCCCTCCAATCTATGTGTGAATTATCTCCACTTGTTTTCTTGTGGTTTGTTTATTGTGTGTGGTCACATAATTGTTTGAATATTTTGAATCAAGACACAATTTTGAATGTTGTTAAATGAAGGATTTTATAATCAGTACAAAAAGCTAATAATTGGAAAGGAATTTAAAACAATTCAAACTAAGGTTGAGGGAATCGAGAAAACTATTCTGAGCATTCTTTTTTTATTTTTACAATAACATGCAGGACATTTTTCCTGATTAAAAATCAATTTGGGGACACTAAGTTAAACTTTGGATTGGTTTTGGAAAGTGTTTAACTTGTATTACTTGTTAAGCCTATTGAACTCTAACCTTCTTATAGCCAGAGATAAATTTAATGTATGATATCATTTACTTGGTCTACACTCAACACCCATTTCGATCTATTGGCGCAAACAATGGAGATGTCCGGGATTGGGATTAGGGATTACGATTACGATTGGGTTCGGTTCGGTTCAAGTTTTGACTTTTGGGGAAAAGGAAGTTTCGGGCATATCAAACCAAATTATTGACACTTTGACCAAATGGGCAAAACACAAACCATAATACAGTAATTGAATTGCCTTTTCATAATGTGTTTGTTGTGAGAGAAATAATCTAATTTGTTATTGTTGTTTTGTTTGTTTTGTTTAGTCACCGGAGGGGGAGGAGCAGCCTAGTACGGAGGTAGACCTGGCCATCTCAAATGAGAGGATCAGGGTTCTAAATGCAGACACTCAGGTAAGTATCTCGTCTAAAACTCATGAAATATTATTTTTGTTCTTTCTCAAATACTGAAGTTTATCATTCGTGAAGTTAACTGATAATGTAGCAAGTTATAATTAAGCTATCTGATAATTAAGCAAGCTTTTAAGTTATCTGATAATGTAGGAATTTTAAAAGTTATATGATACTCACTGTAGCAAGTTTTGGCATATTCGTTATTCATTATGTGTTGTTTAACACACTTTGCTAGCCCGAAGCAACGCTCTTTATCCCGTTTTAGGAAAATCTTTCCACCTGGGAAATGTTACCCAGAAACATGTTCCATAGCGCTGATTCTGATATAGACAAGCGTATTCAATCTTCAGTGATAATACATTTATTTCCATGACATTTTTAAAAAGCTTTAATGAACTCTTCTGGCTTTAAAGGGGACCACCAGGCAAAGAACAACACATTATTATATGTTTTGGTACTGTTTTGTGATATCAAATAGATACCCAGCATTTTGCAAAGGATTGTGTAATTCATAAACAAAGCAATTAATTTCCACCACGGAACCACTACTATTTCCTGGTTCGTGTGGGCCAAACATTTGCGAGTGCGCGAATGCTATTTACGCGTACGTTTGTAGACAATGTAATCCCGGGCGATTCGTTCGCTCTGCACACGTTAGTCTTTCGCAATTCAGACCGTATGAACGCATGCTTTAGAATGGTGATGCGTTTTCCAATTATATATTTTTTTTGGAAACATATTTTTGTGAACTTGTTGATGGAATGGAATACTAAAGATGTTACCTTTCTTTAATAAGAATATTATTTTTGGCTGGTGGTACCCTTTAATATCATGTTGCCTACGGGAACCTGATGGGCCTATTGACTCTATCGGGAATGCGAAAATCTAGTAGAGAGCAGGTTAAACATTTTCAAAATGATCAACCTCTGAATCTCCTCAGGAAACCATGATGGACCACCCCCTCAAGACCATCTCCTACATCGCCGACATTGGCAACATCATCGTCATCATGGCACGACGCCGCCAGGTCTCGCGGACACTGGACGAGGCGATGGAAGAGAGCGGTGTGATGCTAGACTCGGAGGGAAGACGCCAACCGAGGAAGATCATCTGCCATGTGTTTGAAACAGAAGATGTAAGTCAGGGTTTTTTGTTTTTTTTGGGGGGGGGGGTGATGGAGGGATGGTGGGGGGGGGGGGGGGGGCGGTGACATAATAAGAAGTTAAAGGGGAAGAGGGGTTACTGCAGAATTATGGAAGTGATGAGACACCAATTCCTTGCTATCTTTCAATTATGGAAAAAAGCGGGGTGATGCTATACTCGGAATGGCGGCAACCAAGAAGGAATATCATCTGCCCTGTTTTTTAAACGGAAGATGTAAGTTGGGGGAATTAGAGGGGTGAAATGTAATAAGAGAAATTGGGGGGGGGGGGGGGGGGTTAAAACAGATTTATGGTAATAATAAGACACCAAATATGGAAGGGACAGAAAGAACAACCCAAATCATGGGAGAGCACAGGCTGATGCTGGAATCTGAGCGAAACCTGACAGCAACCAAGGAAGATTATCTGCCATGTGTTTGAAAAGAATATGTGAGTTAGGGAATTGGAGGGGGTAAAGGGAGAGGTTTATAGTTACAACAGATTTATGGTAATCATAAGACACCAAATATGCGAATGAAGGGGTGAACAACAGACTTTCGACAGTGGGATAATGCTGGAATCTGAAGGAAGACGGCAACTCAGAAAAGGAGTGGGTGTAGTTTTACAGAAAATGATGAAAGAGAGCAGAATGATGGGAGGATGACAACCAAGGTAGTCTTTTTGTGTTTGAAGTTTAAGAAATACATTTTCATGAATCTTCCAAAGAATTTCTTTCTACTTTGTCATTCATCGCATCCCAGGCTCAGCTAATAGCTCAGACGATAGGCCAGGCCTTTGCCCTAGCCTACCTGGAATTCCTGAAGGCCAATGGAATAGAGGATCCCCACGCCCAGGAGGTCGACTACCACGATGTGCTCAACTCCCAGGAGATCTATGGAGACGACCTCATGCTCTTCTCAAACAAGGAGTGTGAAAAAGAGGTGAGATGAGAATTATACTCGATGAACAAATAGAAGGGCTTGGGGTGATTTAGCCCTCGAAATGCCTTTTTAAAAATGTAATTATGTAACAAGAAGTTATAATGTAGGAGATTGACTACCATGATGCAGAGATGCCAACCCTTCATCGGGAGGCTCCCGAAAATGCACCCAACTCCCGCCCTCCCGATCACTATCCTTATCCTCCCGAAAAAAAGAAAAAAAAAGAATTGCGACAGTTAAGTTTCGTACTGGCCACTGAGCAATATAATACACGTACTACTGCTATTAAAACAACAACAACTGAATGCAAAATATTGTGCGCTAACTTCAGCATGTAGTTTTGGTTATAAAATATCATCTCTTGTCCCTTCAATTTTGCACATTTTCACAAATTTTTAGAATTTTTCTGTAAAATATGTGTTATGTAAAAAAAGTTGGGAAAAAATATTGAACTAAATAAACCTGTAAAATGTTCCAAAATAAGGCTCAGATTGCACCAGAGAGCATCTAGTACCCCTGGACCCCGGCCGTGAGGGACGAGCGCTGCGCACACTTTTTGCTTAGTTGTAAAATCCTCCCTAATTTTGGTTTTCAAAAGTTGGCATCTCTGCATGATGTGGTCAACTCCCAGAAGATCTATGGAGATGACATCATGCTCTTCTCAAACAAGGAGTGTGAAAAAGAGGTGAATTAAGAATGATTGCTGAAAACAAAAATACACAAATTTTGCCAAATGAGCCCAGGAATATCACAAAACCATCCGTAAACAATACAGTTCAATGAAGTGGTTGTTTTTAAAAAGGTAATATATGTATAAATAACCATGAAGAAATTATACATTTGAAAACAATGATTTAGAAGACAAATTAATATTCGTGATAACATAAATAGTTGAGTAATCTACGAGATAATTAAAAGAACAATAATTGCCTGTGCTTTCTTTTTGGCGCTAGAATGTCTGTGTTTGAGGGGAAAATACATTTATAGTTTACCGTTTCAATAGGTTCTCATTCAATAATTTGTCTTTTCTCCTGTCCGCCCGTAGGTTCTAATAGAGAAGGAGCGAGGGGAGATCATGGGCATGGTGGTAGTAGAGTCAGGCTGGGGCTCTCTCATCCCCACCGTAGTCATAGCCAACATGTCACCCTTTGGTGCTGCCGCCAGGTCAGGCAAGCTCAACATTGGTGACCAGGTGATGTCCATCAACGGCACCAGCCTCGTAGGGCTTCCATTAACTCAGTGTCAACAGACCATCAAGGTGAGTGGAAGACGGGTTGGTTGGTTATTTGGTTTTTATTTAAAGGACACGTTCAATCTATTACGATTATTTATGTCTGGGAACGCCCTTTATCGTCACCATCCAAGAGATGCAGAGCTGTGACCACTAGACCAGAACACTCCTTTACATTTCTCATTACTCTTTAAGTCTTTGTATTTGCAAATTGGCAACAAAGAATTGCCTCCCTACCAGATATATACAAATTAGCAATGCAAAGATTATTTGATCATTAGACAAAATCAAAAAGTGATTGATTATCGTAGGGCTTCCACTAATTTAGTATCAACAGACCATCAAGGTGAGTGGAGACATTTCTCACTACTTGATATATATATATATGCATTTGGCAACAAAACGTTTCCTTCTGGCTATATACAAATTGGCAATGCAAAGATCATGAAGATGCTTTGATCATGAGACAAAATCATAGCAATTGATTATCGTAGTGCTTTACCCATTGAATAATACCTGTAAAAATGAATTGGTTTTAATTTAATGCATCAGTAAAACAGCTGCAGTAGTGTTTTTGCCTTTTGTTTTAAAACAACAAGTAATTTACACTTTATATTTGAAAGTTTGATTTGTTTATTATGTTTGTTATTTTATAACCATGTAAACGAAGAATCTTCATGATTCAGTGTAATCCAAATCAATTATTTCTCTCCTCATGTTTCCACAGGGATTAAAAAGTCAGTGTCTTGTGAAATTCAACGTGGTATCATGTCCGCCTGTCACCCAAGTACTAATCAAGAGGCCAGACACCAAGTACCAGCTCGGCTTCAGCGTCCAGAACGGAATCGTAAGTGGAAGCATGACAAGATTTATTTTTGAATGGGCATATGTGACCGCTTACCCCAAAACCCCCAAATAGTTGACAAACATGAATTTGGATTTTTTATCTAGCTGGAAAGAGTAGACTCTAAGCTTTAAAATGATATATAACTCATCAAAGTTGGACACTCCGAACCTATTCAACAAAGCGATTAAATGTAGGAGAGTGGGAAGGTCTAGTTTTACAAAATAAGGAGAAAAGAGGCTCTAAAGATTAGGGTCACTCAGGCGCGTAGTGCGGAGGAGCTATCCATTGAATCCATTAACTCAACTTTGGCTTCGTTTTAAGACTCAAAATTTGAAACAGTCGATAGAGGAAAGATTATGCTTTCAGGTAAAGTAAAGTTTTAAAATTTGATTTTTCAGCAAAAATTACATACTTTGGCTCGTAGCGGAGAATCATATACCGCGACTTTATGTGGGTTTTGGTGTAAGCGGTCACATATAGAACGATATTAAAATGTAGGAGAATGACAAGATTAAGGTTAATAATATTTGTTTGAGTTTAGAGCATTTATAATCGTTGGTGGAAAGTTTACAAGATTAAGATGAATAAAAGCTTTGAGTGGGTTCAGAGCATTTAGAATCTTAAGTAGGGACTTTAGGAGAGACTTTGGTGATAAAGCACTGTACATATAGAAATTGACTATTATTTATTATTAAGTGGAAGCTTGATTTACAAACCCGATTCAAATTGTATTAAATTATCTCTAAATAATTAATTTGTCTTTTGCAATTTATCTTTGAGATTTCTCTGGAAACTATCTTAAACAGTTTCATGTATTTGCTTAATCTAAACCCAGATCTGCAGTGTGATGCGGGGTAGTATGACTTTAAAAGAGGGTGGAGCATAGGATGATTGGATGAATAGCAGCAGGGTCTTGTAATTATCTTAATATAAATCATATGTCCTCTGATAAATATCTTTGTTTCTCTGCAAACTATCTAAGACTATCATTTTTTGCTGAATCCAAACCCCAATCTGCAGTTTGATGCGGGGTGGTATTGCCGAGAGGGGCGTAGTAAGAGTGGGTCCTTGTATGATGATTTTGGACAGCAGCAGTGTCTTCATTTTATCTCTATATAATTTATCTGTCCTCTGCAAAATATATTTGAGCATCACTGTTTCTCTGCAAAGTGTTTTTAGACAGTTTTCATTTTGTTCTGAATCCAAACCCAGATCTGCAGTTTGATGCGGGGTGGTATTGCCGAGAGGGGCGGAGTGAGGGTGGGTCACAGGATCATCGAGATCAACGGCAGCAGCGTGGTTGCCACGGCGCACGAGAAGATCGTTGAGATGCTGTCCACCTCCGTGGGAGAGGTAAGAGAAGCCAGAACACTATTCTTATATAATTGTTTTTTGAGGGGGGGGGGGGGGTGGGGGACCAGGGGGGTGTTGCATAAAGAGTTGATCACAAGTCAGAAAATGTGCCTAAATGCACAAATCTGATTGGCTCAAGTGCGCATGTTTTGTGACTTGCGATCAATCGCAACTTTGCGATTAATCGCAACTCTTTATTCGACACCCCCCAGACCTAAATGGGTTATAACTGTTAAGTTTTCTTAATTACTAATAAAACCATCATCAAGTGAATCTTTATTCCTTATTGTGCCTTGACATCATTAGGCAATGTGAAAATAGGTTGGGAATGGTTCACATGTAGATTTTCATTTTTTTGTGTGCTTTTCATCATGTCTTTCCATTCTGGAAATGAGAAGTAGTAGTCCATCTGTGTCTAGGCCAGGAATCTCTCGCACCTAACCCGTTTGCTTCTAGCTATTGTATTTCACATAGAGTCAAAGCATGTTTTGCCATGTTCCTGTTGGCAATTGGTTAACATTTATTGATGGCTCAGCATCAGTCTATGTATCATGTGAATATTTGCTCTGTTTAGACTTGTATACAAAACAATGGATCTACTTCAATTGTCAAAATGATGTAATTATTTTCCAATGCTAGTAAACAAGTTGTGAGTGCCTGAATATTAAGTTCATATTATGTTTGTTTGTGTGTGTGTGTGTGTGTGTTATCAAACACAGTTAAGATCAAAATGCTTTCCAGCGTTCATACTTTTTCAAATTGTATGTTTTGTTTATTTTTTTATGTATTGCCTTACTTTGTTAAAACATTATCAATCTATCAACATGCATGATTCTTAATGCTTGTCTTATTTTTAATATCTCTCCATCCAGATCCGAATGAAGACGATGCCCCTCTCCATGTACAAACTGCTCACTGGACAAGAACAGCCAGTCTACATATGAACGGACCACTTGATTGGACAGCGATAATTGGACGTCATGACACCTGATCAGAGGGCGGTCGCTCTGGTCCGAGATTAAGCATAATAGTGTTCTGAGATGGATGTGTAATAAAACAAATCGGAATGCACATGTTCCCGATTGTAACATCAGTTCTTCAAATTGAGGGAAACTAAGAGAAGTGTGCAAGAAAGACGGATCTCCAAGTGTTAATGCAGTTATGATGTTTTACGAGACGGATTGTGACAATAGCTCTTCAAATTGAGGGAAAAGAAGAGATGAGTGCAAGAAAGACTGATCTCCAAGTGTTGATGAAGTCTTTGATGTTTTACCACACGGATTGCAACAGCTCTTCAAATTGAGGGAAAAGAGATGAGTGCAAGAAAGATGGATCTCCACGAGTTGATGCAATTGCAATTTTTGTTTTACAACAGGAACTGTAACAGCTCTTCAAATAGATTGAAAATATAAGAGATTATTACAAGAAAGACTGATCTCCAAGTCTTGATGTAGTCACAATGTATACATTAACAAAAATAATAGTCAAGTAGTGAAATTTGACTGATGATAAGAGCTGGGATTTTGGGTCAACAAGTACCCAAGAAGAAAGATCAGAATAATAAAAATGTTGTATTAATGATGGGAGTATAAAGAAATGAGGAGCAGATCGAGTGAAAACAATAACGAGTGTATATTTAAATTGATGTGGGCAAGACATGATACTTTTGTTGATACTTCAGAAGAAAGGCACAATATAGTAAAAAATCTCTTACCTCATGCCAACAAAAGGAAAGAGGGTGAAGAAAGAACCAAGAAGAGGAATCATGACAACGTGCAGATTGCAGGAATAAATAAAGCTGTCCAAGATATCTCGCCTCATGCCGAGAAAAATTAAAATGGATAATGAAACAAGTTCAAATGACAGAGAAGAGGATGTTGCGAGAAAATCTAGACTAAAAATAAGGATACAGAGTGCAGATTGGAACAAAATATAAATCTGACTGTCAAAGATCTCTCGCGTAATGATGCATGAAAGAAGATATTTATAGCACAGAAAATTGGATATTACAAAGAGAACAAGAATTTTAAAAAGAAGGATATGGAGTCCAGATTTGAAGAGAAAATAAATCTTGACTGTCAAAACAATCTCTGTGACTTGTTTCGTGCTGAAGGCATGAACGAGAATGAATAAATGACGGAGAAGAGGATGTTAACAGCAAGGGAATCGATAATAAAAATGAGGATATATGGAGTCCAGATTTGAAGAGGAAATAAATCTGACTGTCAAATATCCCTCAACTCATGCTGAATGCATGAAAGAATATATGAATTACAGAAAAAAGGATGTTAAAGAGAGAACAAGAATAAAAATAAGGATAAATGGAGTCCAGATTTGAAGAGAAAATAAGACTGCCGTAACCGCTTGCATAGCGCCAAGATGGAGGCAGGAAGTGATGGTGAAGCAGGGGATATTGACAGAGGATGCAGAGATTTGGAGCATCATGAATATATTATGAACATGGTGACAGAGTAAACAATAATCAGATACACTGGTGGTTGTTTATACGTACTTATACATGTATATTTATGAATTGAGCAGATTGAAATTGATGACTGATGCAGTAACAAAGACTTATTACAGTTATGATTTGATTTCAAAACAAAGAGACATTCTAATACGGATGTGGATTGAATGTACAAGTCTTTTGAAGTCTTTATATATATGTGTATGACAAAAAATTAAGATTGCTTCGAATAACTCTTTGTAATTATTAAGTGTTGTATTTGGGGCCTTTTCTGTAGATACACATTTGTTTTATTATAAAACAATGCTGGAATAACTAAAAATGCATAATTTTGTTGAAGTGGCCGAGTTTACAGAGCTCTGCTGTTTCCTGCAAAGAGATATTCCATTATGAAATGAGAAACAGCAATTATATATTTGTGTGTAAAACATGCAGCATTAATGCTGCTGTCTTGTCAAGACGTATTGAATCATGTATATTTTAAGTAATAGACCAATTTTTGCTTTTGGGACCAGCAAATTATGGTTATGGGCCACGACAATTTTGAAAATAATTCATTTTATGTGCCTGATTTGTGGCACTTTGAAAAGAAAGTTCATTTTTGTAGCATTGAAATACCTGTTGAAATTCCTCTCTGCAGAAATTGAATTAGCTAAGGAGAAAAAAAAAAGGAAAACAAGTAATGATTGATCGTCAAATTGATATTGCTCTTTGTACCATACTATTTATTGTTGATGGAAATAACAATTATTACGAAAGAAGAAAGCACTTTTCCTATATCCAGTGTATGCTTCTTCCATTTATGAGAAATTATCTGATGTTTTTTGTTTGTATTCATTCCTGTAACATTTCATGTTGAGAATAACAATACAGTTTGATTGAGTGTACTTATTCAAGATGTGAAAGGAAATATGACTGATAAATTCATGATTTATGATTTGTTTGTTATTTTCATGTATACGTTAGGGCACATGCTCCAGCAAAGTGATATGCCCCATATATATTATATGCCTTGTGCACTTATTTTGTTGTCCGTGGCTAGTATGCTCCCCTGGGAGTTGTGGAAGTGCACATGCGTTCATATTGACCAGGGATAACAATGAGCTTTTCTGCTCTAGGCGCTTTGCTAATATTCTTGTTGATCAGTTGATCACAGTATAAGTCTTACATTGAATGAAACTTTGATATTAACAATCATTTGTTGTCCAGGTCTTCTCGTTATTCCAGGGGGAAAATCTTTTATATAAATTTGATTAATTCAACTACAACCTATTACGTTAACATTCATCATTACTAATTCTGCAACAGCACATAATCATGAATTGTTTCACAGCTCGAGTTAGATATGTTCATCAATTTTGTTTCTGTTTAGTACTTTGTGTAAAAAATAACCGTCCGAGATATATTTTTGCAGAATCATTATTTGATTTCCATATACACCCAGTTTTTGTCTTCTTTTCTTCTAACTTGAATATATAAACTTACTTTGTTGTTTAATTTATTACTGTATATTTACTAGCTATTTTAATTGATGAAAAAAACAGATTAATGATAATTATATGGTGCTCATATATTTAGTGATACAAATTAAAAGAAATAAGTTGCAACACAGATTATGTTCAGTAATTATTATATTGTTTTAGATGTTAGTATCATCTGTTTAAGTGTATTTCAACCGATACTACAAATATATGTTATATTGCGTAATGCATTAATTTGCCTAGTATGTTATGTTGATATATTTTCTGTTTATTGGAGTTCAATGTTTGTGGTAAATTCGTCCATTACAGCAGGCCATATTTTGAGAAAGGATGTGTTTCTGTATTGCATTGTCCATCTCGACAACACATTGTTTTTTTATTTTTTAGTGAAACTTTGTTTAAAAACTTGAGCTCATTTTGTAATTTCAGTATTGAGATATAGTTGAATTCATGGGGAAATTTGTCTGTACTTTCTTGTATTTTGTACATGACTTATAACTAAACCATATATATATATATATATAAACAAACATTGAAATAGATCATTTGAATGTGAAGGAAAATCTTAGTTGAGATGTGCATTAAGTGAATTTCATAATCGAATGCTCTAAAAAGAACTTTGTTTTTAACTTGTTCACGATTTGTTTTGTATAACATGCATTCTGCATTAGACACATCCCAAGTATCTTCATGCCCAGTCCTGAATAAGTTAATAATTAGATGTTGCTGCTTACAAACAAACTTGTCATACACTTTGTGCATTGAATATCCAAATTAAAACCATGAAATGTAACGCCAAAATGATTGACTGGCAAAAGACTTTTTTAAGATGATTAATCATTTCAAGATTTAGAAATATATATATATAAAAACCGACCCTTATATTCAAGAGTGTTTCAACTCCATAAGCTTATAACTGTGAATAATGATATGTGACATATACATGTATAAGGATTCTAATTTCTAATTCATATCAACTTGAGATGCATATCAAGTATAAAGATTTAATGTATGTTAATTCCAAGTGTCGGGGGTTTGTATGATTTTTCTAAATCTAGGGAGTTTTTATATGATCTGCTCTGAAAAGATATGATGCATAATGTGTGAATAGATGTTCATGTATTATCTTTATTATTCCAAACAACCTGGTTTTGTGTTATGAATTGTTGGATTTTCACCATGTGGAAATTGAATCAAGTACTTGTATATTTTTAGTGACCATTGACGGAGTTATGACATGGATTCATTTATTTTTCTCTGTGCTGTTCTAATGGAGCAAAGTAAATTATTATACTATTTTCATTAAACTTAATTTTGAAAATCCAAAGTTCAAGTTATCAAGGATATAATGTAAGAAGGGATAACTGATTTTTTTTTTTTTTTTTTGGTTCAATTATGATTTGTTTAGATTATGACTTTTGAATTATTCATGGACAAAAATAAATGTAGATTGGACTCATGAATGTTCCCCCTTTCTATTTCCCTATTAAAATGCTTAAAAGTCTGTATTTTCAAGTTTTGTATTCCAATCAATTTAAAAACGCTGTCGAATGGTAGAGCTGCAAGTTATTCCTTTTTTTTCTTCTTTTTTTTTTCTTCAGAGCAAGCTCAGTTGATTTACCTAGTTGTTTATTCACAATCTAGTATTACCAAATCATGACATGACTGCGTGTTGTAAAATGGAAGGGAGGTGATGTATATCAAATAATGACATGTCGGAAGATTTCTAACATGTTAGCATCTCAGTATATAACTATAATATAAATATATATATATATAAATGTACAAATTTCTGATTGCATATTACGATTAAGACAGATCATATCATGCATATTAAAATTATTGAACACAAATCAATATTGTGTAACTGGACTCTCCTTGTGTTTTATTTCATAGAATGATTGTATTGCATTGAGAAGCAAGAAAAATAGATGAAAGGTAAAGAGAGGAAGAGGGGAAAGGTGTGGGTAGAGGGGAAGAGTTAAAGTGGACTTCCATACGATTTCAAGCTTCTAATGATTGAAAGACAGATATTCTAGGTCAATAAACACAATTTTGTATGAAAAAAGTATGATGGTGGGTTCTTATAATTGCTTTTGATAATTGCTCATCTTCTTCTTTCGTATCCTACATCTACACTACTCTACACTACACTACACTACTAGTCTAAAATATTAAATATTTGGCCATAACTTTGCACATCGCAGGGCTGTCTCATTCGCAACCACCAGATCTTCTTGACTACACTGTTCCTCAAGGTTAGGACATTGAAGGAGGTGTTGCATGGTTTGTGATGTGCCACAGTCGCAGTTAATGTCATCATCTGTGTATCCCCACTTTTTCATGTTTTTCATGTTGACTTTGCATAATTGCTCATGAATAGTTTAGTCCACGCTGCCGCGTCACTGACCGTGCATTTGAGCATTACTGCATTGTTGAACCGTTTGAAAATACTTGCCTGCCCGATATTGTAACACGTTTGGCTTTCATTGGAATTTGAATAGACACAAAGTTCTGTAAACGTGGTTATTGAATTTGCTGGCTCTGCATGACCGACTATTATGAATGACACATGCAGTGATCACAATGCAGTGGCACCGGATTCAAGCCTACTCAAGAAATTGAGCAAAGTGAGGGTGCTACGTAAGGGTCTCATGATTGTGTGCGGTAAATTTAATTATTTCTACATTAGAAAAATCTCTAAGAAATCAACCAAAGTGAGTCAAATCCTGAAAATATTCAAGCACATCCCTAGATTTATTTCGAATATACTGTATGTTATTATAAATCGTCCGGAATTCTCCTTTAAAGGGATCTATTAATATTGTAAAAAATCAGCACTTGCACTTGAATTCTGGCGGTTCTCACATATCTCATTGTAATCGTATTCCCGGTAGAAACATGGAGCAGGTTTTGGTTTTCAGAATTTCTCCCTCATTATAAAGATATTTATGATTGAAGAGTTCAGATGTTTAACTATCTACTGGATACTTAAAACTGGGTACAAAGTAAGTGCAGTGAGTTGGTAAATACAGCTTTATATTTTTGCTCATTACTCGGTCGTATGACATTCATGGAATTTTCACACATCACTAAGTGGACATATCGGATCACAAAAATATACATTTCATAAACCATTCACCACTTTGCACATATCAATAAAGTTACTAGATCCCTTTAAGGGAATTGAGGTAGAGAGGGAAGGGGAAGCGGGGAGTGGATGGGCTGATTGAAGATGGGAAAGGGGTGAGAGGAAGAGCGTTGAAGGGGGCCAGAGAGAGGGAGTGGAGAGGGAAGAGGTAAGAAAAGATGAAAAAGGGTTAGAATACAAAATTGAAAGACGGTGAGAGTAGAGGGGGAAGCGCAATATATGAGGGAAGATGGTAGAAAGGGTAAGAATAAGGGAGGCAAGCTAGAGAGAAAGTGGGAGAGGGGGAAAGCAAAGAGATAGGGAAGATGGTAGAAATGTCAGAATAAGATTGTTAAAGGGAGGTAAAAGGGGGTAGAAATGGTGGGAGGAAGATAGTTGAAAGGAGGCGAGAAAGAGAGGCAAGAGAGAGAGGGGAGAGAGGAAATTGGAAGAGATGAGGGAAGATGATTGAAATGGTACACATAAGGGAGGCAAGATAGAGAGAATGAGGAGGAGATGAGGGAAGATGATTGAAAGGGTACACATAAGGGAGGCAAGATAGAGAGAATGAGGAGGAGATGAGGGAAGATGATTGAAAGGGTACACATAAGGGAGGCAAGATAGAGAGAATGAAGAGGAGATGAGGGAAGATGATTGAAAGAGTACAAATAAGGGAGGCAAGATAGAGAGAATGAGGAGGAGATGAGGGAAGATGATTGAAAGAGTACAAATAAGGGAGGCAAGATAGAGAGAATGAGGAGGAGATGAGGGAAGATGATTGAAAGAGTACAAATAAGGGAGGCAAGATAGAGAGAATGAGGAGGAGATGAGGGAAGATGATTGAAAGGGTACAAATAAGGGAGGCAAGATAGAGAGAATGAGGAGGAGATGAGGGAAGATGATTGAAAGGGTACAAATAAGGGAGGCAAGATAGAGAGAATGAGGAGGAGCAGAGGGAAGATGATTGAAAGGGTACACATAAGGGAGGCAAGATAGAGAGAATGAGGAGGAGATGAGGGAAGATGATTGAAAGGGTACACATAAGGGAGGCAAGATAGAGAGAATGAGGAGGAGATGAGGGAAGATGATTGAAAGAGTACAAATAAGGGAGGCAAGATAGAGAGAATGAAGAGGAGATGAGGGAAGATGATTGAAAGAGTACAAATAAGGGAGGCAAGATAGAGAGAATGAGGAGGAGATGAGGGAAGATGATTGAAAGGGTACAAATAAGGGAGGCAAGATAGAGAGAATGAGGAGGAGCAGAGGAGATGAGGGAAGATGGTAGAAATGGTGGGAGGAAGATTGTTGAAAGAAGGCGAGAGAGAGAGAAGAAGGGAGATGTGGGAGAGGGGGAGATCAGGGAAGAGAGTTGAAGAGAGGAGGGATAAAAGGGGAGAGAGAGGGAGCAAAAGAAGAGAGAAGAGAGAAGAAAGTTGCAGGGAGGCGAGAGAGAGAGGAGGAGGGAGCGGAATAGATAAGGCAAGAAAGAAGAAAGGGGGAGGAATAGAGTTTACCGTGACCCTACTTTATTTATAGAATGGACAAAGGGCCGTATGCATAAAAACAAGCAATTGCTTGTGCTAGCCTTTTGCTTGAATCGGTATGCATAAAAACAAGCAATTGCTTGCAAGCAAAAGCATTTGCTTACAAGCACAAGCAATTGCTTACTGCTCGTAAGCAAATGCTTACCAAACAAGCAATTGCTTAAAACCGTATGCATAAAACGAACCTTTTACTTGTCTTGATAAGCAATTGCTTGCGTTTTTTCAAGCACATCCAGACCAGCTTGAGCTCTTGCTTACTCAGGGCATTCGCGTTTAAGGATCAATTTTCGTACCGTTTCAGGATGATTTCAAGCTCCATATTCCAGAGGTTATGTTGTGATCAAATTCCTGTTATTTTAGACTTTTTACGGCAATTTTTGTCCATCGATCTGCACAGAAACCCCCCTGATGCTCCGCGCTGTTTCCCCCCTATTTGCGTAATAAAAAATACTGCTGCCAGGTCGGGCACGAAGCGTTGTTGCCCTGCAGTGCGATGTTCGCACAACCGTAACGATCCTTTGTCCAACACGTAAGCAATTGCTTGGCAGTGCAAGAGCAAAAGGTTTCAGCACAAGCAAAGGCTTCTGCATACGAATTTAAGCAATTGCTTGAACTTGATCTTTTGCTTGACAAGCTCTTGCTTGTGCTTAAAGCATTTGCTTATAAGCAATTGCTTGTTTTTATGCATACGGCCCAATGACCATTGCTGCTTACTTAATAAAATTAATGTGCATAAAATGTTTGTGCTTGGTTCCTTACCCCTTTTCGTGTCATGTCTTGATCACCAACACATTCCAACCACACACACATACATTAACTACCTTTTTCAAATAAGGAAATGTGCAAATATATTGTATGGGTGGGTCAAATTTAATTAAAATTTAACAATTGATTGAAGTTTGCATTTTGAAAAAAGACATTCATTCATCTCTTGACAAAATGGCAAGAACAAGAGTAGAAAAGATGATTGTAAATTTTCATGATAGAAAGAACAGGTAGGATGCACCAGAACAAGTGATGAACCCTTCCCAAATTTGGGAAATCTGATTTTAAAATTTGTCAAAGTCCAAACAAATGGATTTCCAAATAAGTGGAAATATTCCTCCTTCAGTAAAATGGGGATGGAATAATTTTGAAAATTTGACTAATAAATTGGTCGAACTCCCAAGAGATTGTGAATTCTGTTAATGTGTAATTAACAGTCGTGTTTCTTCCCTTTCTTCCGTTACATGGGAATGGAATGTATGATCTATAACGGAAAAAAGTTGAAGATTTGGTTTTCTTTGGAATACATGTAGCACAAGTTCAGCGATCAAAATATTTTGTCCAATTCAAAGGGAGGAATTTGCAACGTAACTGTTATTCAGTTTATGCTGCTTCTTCATCACCCTCCTCCTCATCAAACTCTCCCTCCTCCTCAGCGGTGGCATCCTGGTACTGCTGGTACTCAGACACCAAGTCGTTCATGTTGCTCTCAGCCTCTGTGAACTCCATCTCATCCATACCCTCACCAGTGTACCAATGAAGGAAAGCCTTCCTCCTGAACATAGCGGTGAACTGCTCTGAGACGCGCTTGAAGAGCTCCTGGATGGCGGTGCTGTTGCCGATGAAAGTGGCAGACATCTTAAGACCACGTGGTGGGATGTCACAGACGGCGGTCTTGACGTTGTTGGGGATCCATTCAACGAAATAGCTGCTGTTCTTGTTCTGTACATTGAGCATCTGCTCATCGACCTCCTTCATAGACATGCGACCACGGAAGATGGCAGCAACGGTGAGGTAGCGACCGTGACGTGGGTCACAGGCAGCCATCATGTTCTTGGCATCAAACATTTGTTGGGTAAGCTCTGGGACGGTCAGGGCACGGTATTGCTGGCTGCCACGGCTGGTGAGTGGAGCGAAGCCTGGCATGAAGAAGTGAAGACGAGGGAATGGGACCATGTTGACAGCAAGTTTCCGGAGATCAGCGTTGAGTTGTCCAGGGAACCTAAGGCAGGTGGTGACTCCACTCATGGTTGCAGAGACAAGATGGTTCAGATCGCCGTATGTTGGGGTGGTCAGCTTGAGGGTACGGAAGCAGATGTCGTAGAGGGCTTCATTGTCAATACAGTATGTTTCATCCGTGTTCTCAACAAGTTGATGAACGGAGAGGGTGGCGTTGTAGGGCTCAACAACAGTGTCTGATACTTTGGGTGATGGCACAACGCTAAATGTGTTCATGATGCGGTCTGGGTACTCTTCACGGATCTTGCTGATGAGAAGTGTGCCCATGCCAGAGCCGGTACCTCCACCAAGAGAGTGGGTCAGTTGGAAGCCCTGTAGATGAAAGAAAGAAACAAAGGAAGACATTTGATCAGTTTTCTTGTTCATCATACTCATTTCAACTTTTAAAACATTTTGGTCCTTTATACTTCATTACTTGTTTGATTGTGTCGCTGTGAATTACAACATACTTTCGTAAATTACAACTACCATGGCAACAGCTATAACTATTTGTTACCCTCTGTTGATAATCACTTTTAATATTTCATTTATAATAAGTGTGGACTAATTATGATTTAAGGCCAAGGGAAAATGTTTTTATGAGAAATGGATATTGTGAAGATTCGTCTTTGAAAGAATTAGGCTTCAGAAGGAAATTGTAGGCTATTTACCTGAAGACAATCACAGCTCTCGGCTTCCTTGCGGACAACATCCAGGACGGAGTCTACAAGCTCAGCACCTTCTGTGTAATGTCCCTTGGCCCAGTTGTTTCCTGCACCACTCTGCCCAAAGACGAAGTTGTCTGGCCTGAAGATCTGTCCGAAGGGTCCAGAGCGGACAGAGTCCATGGTGCCTGGCTCCAGATCAACAAGGACAGCACGGGGCACATATTTGCCTCCTGTAGCCTCGTTGTAGTATACGTTGACCCTCTCTAGCTGAAGATCAGAGTCACCATGGTAGGTTCCAGTGGGGTCGATGCCATGCTCATCGGAGATAACCTCCCAAAACTGGAATTAGGAAAGAACAAAAAGATGGGGAAAATAATATAGGTTTTCCCGCTCAATTCTACACTTTATTCAATCGAATTCATTAAGGGTCATTCAAATTCACGCATTACCGCGTAATCGTTGGTATCGGTCTTCCAAATTCCGAATAAGTGCATGCGAATTCATGCATACGCACACGCTTTCGTTAATAGACACAGAAGTTCATTTATGGGCATTCGAATTCGCGAATGTGCAGCCAACTGTCAACTGCCCTTTCGCGAATTCGAATGACCATTGATGAAAAGGTATGCTCTTTGTGCAAATTCACTTGCTCCTACGTGATTTTGAACGACTATTTACGAATTCGAATGCTGCTTTGACACGGTGATCGCAAATCGCGCGAATTCGTTTGCTCCTATTATCAATTGGATTGACACAATCGCGAAATTGAGCGGGAAAACCTATACTTTAATACTAAGATATAAGAATAAGATACAAAATACAATGGTTATATTCAAGCTTAGCCTTAGACTAAGTTAGAGTAGACTTAAAGATCACTTAGTGCTTACTTATCATCTTTGACTTTGAAGATGAAAGATCATAATTATGAACATCTACAGCTCCATTTTTAATTTTAAAATTTCACGTCTGACAATAATTATCATCTTCATTATCAAATCCTAAATGAATGCAATAAACTTCAAACAATTGTTCAAAATCACTGATAAAATTTTGTCATATTTTCAGTTTCAGAATCAGAACTTTATTCCTGCTCATCTAGCAATAGCATATGAAATATTCATCGCAGTACCGTGGCTTTACTTAAGTTTTAGGATAAGCTTGCATAATTTAATTTAGATTTTTAGAAACAAGCATGCACATTTTTTGGCAAGAGCTGAGCTAGTGTAAATTGTGTAAATTCTTATTTCGTATCGTAATTTATGTTACTTTTGCTTTAAATTATAAATATAAGTGCTCAATTTTGTCTACTCTAGTAAGAACTCATAGAAAAGAGTGTGTTCTGCTTGTCACGCATGTCTGTGGCTGCTCTCGCATCGCCACGACGTGCCAGTCACTCACGATCACTCTCGCTCACTTCAAATTTTAAACTTTCAAGTTTTAATTTTGTTTTAATTTTGTCTTTTTTGGCACCCTTCCTGGCCAGATGGTAAAAAGGGGCGTCATTTTTTTTTACCGAAGGACGAACTTACAGAGTAAGGCCGCAAATCATAATAAACATAAAACAATACATGAATAAACTTATGGAAATTAAGTTGAAAGAGTGCAAAGTCTGGCAAATTAAAAAGTTACAGATCACTGATCACCAATTTTCGTACGTAGACGTAGTTAGACACACACACACACACACACACACAAACTTCGTCTTCGAGATTTCAATGCATGCTCAATGATTATGCGTGGCCGGTCAGCCGGTCATTCATCCCCTCTCAACTTTCAAAACTAATCACAGGGCACAAAATCACAATGAAATACATATTACTACAAGTATTGTCAATCCCTTACCTTGGCTCCGATTTGGTTGCCGCACTGGCCAGCTTGCATGTGTACAATCTCGCGCATTTTAATGAAATAATAATTTAGTTACAAAGAGATGAACAATATGATAACTGATATAACAGCTGTTTCGTTGATCGATCGCAGAATGTGATTTTTTTGCACGTTACAAATTCCTTATATTTGCGCTTGCTCGCAAGACGTTTACGAGCAATATCCTTCCGCCTCGAGAGCATCTCAATTCAGGGACACAAGATGAAGATCGATGAACGCGTACATTACGTCTATATCAAGTCGTCTTATTTATCAGGATTATGTTGTTAGATTTATAAAGTAAGGTATTCATGTTATCATACTTATAATGTAATACCTTTTGAATAACAAAAAGTATATATCATTAGAAATAAGTTATACTTAGGAAATATTGAAAAGGAAAATTTCTACGTTGATCCCTGAAATAAGCGAAACTTATGCTAACCAATCAGCAATCCTATTCCTCTATTAGACGCCGTACGAGCGATTCTATTGGTTGAGACTTACCCGCGCCTATGGCAACTTTCACCAAAACACGCCCGCTCATGCATTATGCATATTGTCAACTAGTGGAACCGAATAATATTTATAGCAACCTTATTATATCCCCGTATCTTGGATACAATCCCACTTACCCCTCCTCCCCCATGAATGAACGAACAGAGGATAGAAAACGAAATATAGGCCATATAGCCGATTATTTACTAACTATGAATCAAATTAAGAACGAGTACTGCAAGCTAAAACAAGGGAAATGGAAGCTATTCAAACCATTATTAATCTTAGATAAAAATTAAATGGAAAGCTCAAAATCAATTATGACTGTGAATGTAATCATTAATATGAACATTCAAGTTATTTTGTGCATTCCCCTTACCAATGTATTATATAAGACCCCACTCATTTATTTTCGCTTTAGCTTATTTTCTTCTTATCGGATATAGGGCCTTATCCTTATATTTCGTCTTCTTTCCCCACTTCGTTCGTGCCCATTCTTCCCATTTTTAATCTGACAAGTAAAAGAACAAGACCACCATTAATGTGTCCGAATTTGTAAAGATGAATCTTATATGGAAAAAATAAAATGATTTTCCCAATTTCCTTCAAGCTGAACTAATTCTATTTTGGGGGTTACCCCAGCCCCCCTCCACCTAACCTATACCATCAACATCAACATATTAACTGCGAGTCCTATAGAGAAATAGTATACCGTAGGCCTGTATTACTCGTCACGGTGGGAACAGGCTTCAACTAATTATTTCGACTGCGTTTACGAAAATCAATAAATGGCCCAAATGATACAATAGGTTTATACGCGAACACAAAATTAAAGGGTACCACCACCCAAGAATAATTATCTTTTTTATAGAAAGGTAACATCTTTAGTATTCCATTCCTTCAATAAGTTCACAAAAATATGTTTTCAGAAAAAATATATAATTGGAAAACGCATCACCATTCTCAGCCATGCGGTCACGCGGTCTGAATGCGCAGACTATTATGCGAGCAGAGCCAGCGGCGCTCTATGCAGAGTGAACGAATCATCCGGGATTCTATTGACGTACGCGTGAATTGCATTGGCGCACTCGCAAATGCCTGGCCCGTGTGGAACCACGAGATAGCCGTGGTTCCGTAAGTGGTGGAAATTAATTGCTTTGTTTATGAATTACACAACCCCTTGCAAAATGTTGGGTATCTATTTGATATCACAAAACGGTAGCAAAACATATAATAATGTGTTGTCCTTTGCCTGGTGGTCCCCTTTAAGAACAAACACAATAGCATGTGCAATTAGCATGGTTAGAACTACACACAAGCTTGCACCCATGCACCAGCAACACCAATTAACTCGCAACACCGGTTGTTTACGTGCGGCCGGGAGGGGATGCACGGGCCAGGGGATGCCTTTAACGATGGTGAACAACCAACAACATTCAGACAAACAAACAAACAACTAAGGCCAAACAAACAAACAAATACACAAACAAACAAGCAAAAAACAAACAAAAAAGCAAACAAACAAACAAGACGAAACAAACAAACAAGACGAAACAAACATAAACAACAACAAACAAACAAACAAGCAAACACACACACACAAACACACACACAAACAAACAAATAACCAAACAAACAAAACGAACGAACGAACGGACGAACGAACAACCCAGAAAGAAGGTATAACAAAAACATATCTCGAATGTCGAATAAAAAGCTCGCGCTACATCACCAACATGATTATTAGGGATTTAGTAACATTGTCAACATCCATATTACTATTCTCGAGCGGTTCTTATACACCTCACGGTAAGACATAAGGCAGGTTTCGGTCAATTTCGGTCTTTACGAATTTCTCTTTCGTTATCAAGATTATCTAGGGAATAATAATAACTTTGTACAAAGTCAGCGAATATAATTTAGCATTCGCTCATTACTCGGTCGTATATGAAACTAATTTATTTACAATGGAATTTTCACACAATATCACTCAGCGGACATATAAGATCACAGAAAACTCATTTTTCAACCATTTGCCAGTTTTTGCACATGTCAACAAAGTTACTAGATCCCTTTATCAGTTGTATAATATATACAAGGACGTTTATCGTATAAATTAATGGGACAAACTAAAGGGGCTTTGTTTATGTTATTTATTGGCGACTGATACGACTATAAACATAGCTAAAACCTAGCTAATATATAAAGTAATTTTAAAAACACCATGATATTGTTTGTTTTTCATGGAATCCAATCTCTTCTATAATGTTTTGATACGAGATTAAATTTGTTCAGTTTTCAAACATGCAATGTAACATTTATAATAAGTATTTTACCATGATCCACGCCTACAAATTGTAGATCATACCTGAAATGATGGGATCCTAGATTAGGTTATATAATACACCGTTTTGCTGAGTTTATATATCCTTCAGTTATTTTGTCTAAATATAACGTACATTATAAATGAAAAAGAGCAAAGCAAATAGGGTTTCCCCGGGATTCCAACCCGAAACCTCCGGATTGCTAGACCGGTGCTCTACCAACTGAGCTAGAAAAGGCCCTTGTTCTGGTGTTCGTCTCTGAGACCCCTTTCGATGTTCGTGATGCATGGTCAGACGCTATTAAAAACCTGACACAATTCGAAGGATAAGACGACAACTTCTAGGGATATGTACGAGGGATCACCGAAGTGATGCAGGTTTTTGTACACATTATTGCAAATAAAGGGTGTTTGAAATAATACTACCATCTTATATATATTCTTCTGAGTCAGTACATTCAATTATAGTATGATTTAAAAACATTAGTCCCTGATAAATGTTTCTTAATCGGATGCATTTAACCCGTTTGTCTTTCTGTATACAACATTCCAAATTAATTTCCTTGGAAAATATTCATATTGTGCAGTACACATCAGCAATCCCTTCAGAGAAAAATACTGTCTTATTTGCTTGGTGTGAAGTAAAGAATTGTGTTAGATGATCCAATTAAAGGGATAGTTCAGTCAAGGTTTAGAGGGCACTTCGAGAAAATTTTGTGAGGTAATGAAAAAATAAGTGTAACATTTGAAAGAGCACACAATTTTAAAGACAGAATCAACTTCGTTTGATCAAAATCGGTTCAGAAACATATCCGATTGGTATAAATGTTGGGGACCAACTTTTTTCCATATACCAAATTCGTTACAAATTTTTTTTGATGATCTCTAAACTAAACATCGCATTCACTTTGTTTTTAAATAAACACATTGTTGAAACTTGATGTTTCTGGAGGGCGCGCCCTCTGGCAGCCATGAAAACAGCCCTGTAACGTAACCGTTTACATGTTTTACTTCCATTCAATCATCATTGAATTGTAACTGTTAGATTTTAAGTTTTAGTTACTAAAATTATGTATGACCAAAACTGCACTATCCCTTCAAGAATGTTGTATCATTCTTCTTATGCAAGATCTTCTTCCTCTTCTTCTTCATCAAAATCACCATCATCATCGATAGACACGTCCTGGTACTGCTGGTACTCAGACACCAAGTCGTTCATGTTGCTCTCAGCCTCTGTGAACTCCATCTCATCCATACCCTCACCAGTGTACCAATGAAGGAAAGCCTTCCTCCTGAACATAGCAGTGAACTGCTCTGAGATGCGTTTGAAGAGCTCCTGGATGGCGGTGCTGTTGCCAATGAAAGTGGATGACATCTTTAGACCACGTGGTGGGATGTCACAGACGGCGGTCTTGACGTTGTTGGGGATCCATTCGACGAAGTAGCTGCTGTTCTTGTTCTGTACGTTGAGCATCTGCTCATCAACCTCCTTCATGGACATGCGGCCACGGAAGATGGCAGCAACGGTGAGGTAGCGACCGTGACGTGGGTCACAGGCAGCCATCATGTTCTTGGCATCAAACATCTGTTGGGTAAGCTCTGGGACGGTCAGGGCACGGTATTGCTGGCTGCCACGGCTGGTGAGTGGAGCGAAGCCTGGCATGAAGAAGTGAAGACGAGGGAATGGGACCATGTTGACAGCAAGTTTCCGGAGATCAGCGTTGAGTTGTCCAGGGAACCTAAGGCAGGTGGTGACTCCACTCATGGTTGCAGAGACAAGATGGTTCAGATCGCCGTATGTTGGGGTGGTCAGCTTGAGGGTACGGAAGCAGATGTCGTAGAGGGCTTCATTGTCGATACAGTATGTTTCATCCGTGTTCTCAACAAGCTGATGAACGGAGAGGGTGGCGTTGTAGGGCTCAACAACAGTGTCTGATACTTTGGGTGATGGCACAACGCTGAATGTGTTCATGATGCGGTCCGGGTACTCTTCACGGATCTTGCTGATGAGGAGTGTGCCCATGCCAGAGCCGGTACCGCCACCAAGAGAGTGGGTCAGCTGGAAGCCCTGCATTGAAATAACGAGAGGACATGCATGAATCTTAGTTTTGCCACAAAACATGACATATATATTAAATGAAGGTCTTGGTATCAAGAAAATGGCACAGAAACCATCATCAGGATTTAAATATCATGATAAAGTTTGTCTTCCTTGGCTTGGAGAGTGCTCCGTTTCTACTCATCAAATCACCAAGACATACCCTAAAATCTCATAGCGAGACCTTGGCCGGCAAATCAATAGTCCAGATTGGAATGTGGGGAATTTATTTTATCCCTGTTCGCTCTTGCCCGCTAGATGGCTGCTACCCCGAGTTGGCTGCCACTCTCGGGGTAGCAGCGACTCTAGGGGTAAGCAGCCATTCTCGGGGTAGCAGCGAACAGGGATAAAATAAATTCCCACAGTCCAATCTGGACTAGCAAATCAAAGACTTCAGCGCGTAGTATGTCTATTTTAACCGTTTCAACAAGGTGGAATGTTTGGTAAAACATAGAACATAGAACTCTACAAGACACTTAATAGATCAAACAACTTTTTCCCCCCCTTTCGTCTCCTATACCTAATTCAGACGAGAAGGAATGGAAACAAGATGGGACAAAATCCTCCCGGCTCTGGTAGTTATACATGACAAGGAGTCATTGTGTTACTTACTTGAAGACAATCGCAATCTTCGGCCTCCTTCCTGAGGACGTCCATCACCGAATCGACCAGCTCTGCCCCCTCCGTGTAGTGACCCTTGGCCCAGTTGTTGCCCGCCCCGCTCTGGCCGAACACGAAGTTGTCCGGACGGAACAGCCGGCCGAAGTTGCCCGATCGCACCGAGTCCATGGTGCCGGGCTCGAGATCGACCAGGATGGCTCGCGGGACGTACTTATCTCCTACAATTAATGAGAAAGAATAATATTATTATTCACTGGCGTATTTGAGGGGGTGGGGGGGGGGGGGGGGGGGCGTGGTGCATCCACATTTTGTTTTAAGTATTATATTTTCGGAAATTGAGTCATCAGAAATAAGTTAGTTCAGATATACGGGATTAGTATAAACCCATTTTGTCGATTTCACTTCTTAGATAGGCATATTCAATTGGGAAATCGAATATAGAGGGTGGTATATGGCATTCGGATTATTGAGGTGTAGAGAGGGGGTGTTCGGAGGAGGAAGAATAAGCCAGTTCGAAGTTACAATCTGCGCATGCGCAATACAAAGGTCAATCGACCCAGTGCGGCATTCATCGAATTGAAAGGACTGGATAAGGTTCTTTACTTATTATTCTTGAGTACATCGATTGGAAATTCCTTGTTGCGTAGGTTGATCAATTGTTCTCATGAAAGTAACAAAGGATATCCCATGACAACCATCTGCCATGACTCTGAACATGACTGCACAGAGTAAAAGCTTTATATCCTACCCATGATTGTAAATTCAATGGTCAAGGGGTCAAACGACCCATATCCGGGCCCCAATGCTATCTACGAACTGGTCTATTAACGAGAGTGATGGAGGGGTTATAAGGGGAGGGCCAACATCGAAAAAGTGGCTTCCTTAAGGAATTAGGTTGCCAGATCTCCACAACAAGTTTAAACCAATTTTATTTGCAAGTATTTTTAGTGAGACAAATTAATTCGGAGGTCTACCTCAAAAAATTTGTTGCGAACACCTTCAAATCCAAGATGGTGTCCAAAAAAGTAGTCGTTTTGACTTGCTATAGATTATTGGCAATATTTCACAAACAACACCTGAAATAGGCATGATTTTGCAGTCATATTAAAGACAATCAAATTTCCTATAATCTGATACCAAACACAATGGGTTTCAGAATATGTAACACGGTCATTTTTAGCCTCAAACTCAAATTTTAGGCATTTTTCCCCCAAAATATGAAATTATTGATTTACATAATTCGGCAAATATCAATAATTGCATTAGCAGTTGAACTAATACTTTTCGAAAAACTGTCCAATTATATTAACAATACTCTCTAAAAATTTCAAGTGTATATTTTATCTGAACAAAAAGTTATAGTTCTTGGAACTCAGCATTTGATATCGACGAATACAGCCAATTTGTACGATTTCGAACACTATACAGGGTGCCCCAATAAATGTAATTCTTGTTTACGGACTTTATTCAAGAATTTCTCCTAAATAATGACATATTGTTGATACCATTTTTTAGCAAAACCTTCAGTTTTCTTCTTTTATGTCATAAATATGCCGCCATCGGTTTGCAATAGTACACGAACATAGTGTATCGGTAATTTCACTGCAATAATAAATCCATCATGCAAAATGCATAGTGCAATATTCGAATGGGAGGCGCTCGTCATTTACAGTTGGATCGACCATATCTTGATAATTATGTTTTTAACATGATTATTATTCGCAACACCACAGTTAGCTAGACTTTTTCAGGGTTCGGAAAACACTTTGAATAGCCTATTAGGTTTATCTTAGGGTAACTTTTTGTACCACCATGTACATTTGTAACCGTAGTAACAACAACAATAGAAATATAATAAATCGTATATTTGGCTACTACAAGCCGCATTATGCACACTAATTTTCGCGTGAACATGGAGGAAAACAAATCACATGTAAAATAACACCCTATAGCTGCTATTTTTAAGTTTTTAAAGTAAATATTTGTTGATTTGGTATATCTTTGTCCATAATCAGCTGTTGTTACCATGGTTACACGAGTACAGTGTATTGCAAAAAAAAATAAACATTCGGCTTGCTGAGCCTTTTCGGTGTTGTGCATATTAGTTTAGCAATTGAGGTTGTTTTGTTTTAATACTGAGTCAGACAAATTGTATAGACCTTTATGGTCTCCAGGTACAAATTATAATAAGATATGAGGGGCATGAAGGGTGCGTTCCTCGCGATCAAGATGGTGTTCGAAGCTAGATACGCTCTGCACATATTACAGTATGTCCCGAATATTGTGTACTTCAGTCCTTCAGTAAGACACTTATTAAAGATAATGAGCATGATATTGATACTGTTTTAAACACATCATGGACACCCAGTATGATTCGAATTCGCAATATTCATGGTATGCGCGTCAGTATGCAGCTGACTGGAATGCTTCATGTGGAGTGGAATTAAGTTCATTTTTAGCGTTTGATTTATGATAAATGCAGTTAAACAAATACAGGACAGACACAACATCTACGCGGACTATACATAATGATGGTGAAATATTCATCATATTACAAGAAATTGTGTTTCTTTTTGTATTTGTTCATAACTGGAACTGAAGGTGTCCCGAGATTGACGCAATAATTTGGTATACAAATCCTCTTATTAAGATTACACATTTTTGAGACACCCTGTATAGCATGAGAAATCATGCAAAACTACCCATTTTGTGGATAGCTAATGCTGACTTCAAAGTACTATAACTTGTTGTTCAGATACGGTATACACTTGAAATTTTCAGGGTGTATTGTCGATATCATTGGACAGTGTTTTTGAAAAGTATTAATTGACTGCTAATAAAATTATAGATTTATATGTAATTATGTAAATCAATAATTTCATATTTTGGGAAAACAATTCATAAAATTTGAGTTTGGGGCTAAAAATGACCGTGATACATATCCTGAACCTCACGGTGTTTGGTATCAGGTTATAGGAAATCTAATTGTCTTTAATATGATTGCAGAATAATCTTGATATAAGGTGTCGTTTGGGAAATCTCGCCAATTATCTATAGCAATACAAAACGGCTGCCTTTGTGGACGCCATCTTGGATTTGGAGGTGTTCGCAACAAAACTTTTGAGGTAGACCTCTGAATTATGTTGCCTTATTAGAATCGGTTTAAACTTGTTGTGGAGATCTGGCAACCTAAAGTCACTTTTTTCGACATTGGCCCTCCCCTTATTACTAATAAGCCAGATAGGGGCAGAATGAGAGAGTGTGGTGGGGTGACATATAGAGCAATTAGAGCACAATTTGTATGTATGTATAGGTAAGGTATACTGATAAAGGTCAGTGTCTTCTCTGTATTGTTCACCCGTTCAAACACCCGATCCACGTCTTTCCAAACAGGTCTTTCGTGCCTCAAACACATTTTGACGTCAGCCATGTTGATTGCATCCATTAGTGTGCATGGTCTTAATCAAACAATCGATTATGCCATTGTCATAGCTAATATGGGGCACGGGGGTGTGCCTTTTTTAATGAAACCCTTCAATAAAATGACAAAAGCTTAACAAAAAGTGAGTTAAAATAAAGGAATATATCCCCACCTTTAATTACACGTCCATACTGACATAACTAGACAATTTGTATAATGGATTGCCAGACATTTTTTATATAGTGATCAGTGGCGTACCCAGGATTTTTGAAAGTTTTTAGAACATTTTCGATACCGAGACCAGGTCCGGTCCACAATTTACGAGGCCGAGACCAAGACCCAGTGGTTGAGAATCCGGTAAGCAGGGGGGGGGGGGGGGGGGGGGCGGGGGGTAGTCGTAGAAAATTTTCGCAGCAGAGACCGCGAATTTTCGAAATTTTCGAGGCCGAGACCAGGTCCGGACCACAATTTTCGAGACCGAGATCAAGACCCAGTGGTTGAGAATCCTGTAAGCGGGGGGGGGGGGGGGGGGGGGGGGGGGGGGGTAGTCGTAGAAACATTTTCGAGGCCGAGACCACGGTTTTTCGCACTTTTCGAGGCCAAGACCATCGAAAATGACGGTCGAGAACGATAAAATTTGGTCTGGAGACCACTTTAAATTTGAAAGGGGGGGGGGGGGGGGTTCAAACCCCCCCCCAAAACAGTCATTTTTTTGACTGGGTACTGCATGGGTACGCCTATGATAGTGATCATAATTATGGTTACTCTCTTAATTATTTTAATTGACCGCCTTTTATTCACGCTTGGTCTACACTAAACTGAGTAACTGACGTCACAAACGTGTTTTCTTTTTAAATCATGATTATATTATATTATCTATCAACTTTTGATTATGTGGACAAATTAGACTTAATTGACTCGTAATTGTTTATACAGATATATATATATTATTTTTAATAAGAGACAACTAAAACCCATGCGCGCTCCAGTGAGTGATTTCAAGTTCGGTGTTTAACGCTGGTGTTAGTGTTTAATAAACACTAACACCGGCCTAAACACCGAACTTGAACTCTTGCAGTGTTAGGAGTTGACCTCTGGAATTTTGCAACTTCCGGTGGCTGGTGTTGTAATTTTATGGAAATGTCGTCTGCTTGAACTGAGCTTCATGGCTGGTGTTAAGGATTTGCGTACAAATTTCCCATTCACTAACACTAGCCCCTAGGGATTTAAGAAATGGTGATTTCAAGTTCGGTGTTAGTGCAGTGTTCTGAGCAGAAGTATGTATACGATGAATTCATAATTGATTAGAATGAATGGAAACGATTAATGAACCAATTAATTCGAAGACGGTTTTGAGTCTATAGTCAGCTTGGGTTGACGATCCAACTAAAAATAAACCAACAAGATAAACGAACAAGATAAATAAAAAAAACAATTAGGCAATTAAACAAAGTGATGCTAGACACAAAAATAACTGAAAAGTGTTTTTCTTTCCATTAGTACTATACTAGAGTACTAGTAGTAGAAGAAGAAGTAGTATAGTTCTAAAGTAGTAGATTGTGGTATATTTTTAAAATGTATCATTAATAATGTTATCAAATTGACCATCGTTCATTTGTCAAGTGACCGCCACCAGCCCCCCCCCCCCCCCCCTCTTCCCCCGCCGCCAATGATTTAGTGTGAACGTCAAATCAATGAATTAATCATAACGTAGGCTAGTCGATCTTAATTTAGAATATGAATTGAATACTTGTGTTGTGTTTGCAAATATCGATAACACACGGTCTATAAATTACCTAGATTTACCGTCTTCTTGAATATTTAGTAAAAAAATCAAACATAATTGAAGGTTATTATTTTGGTAAGCCAATAGTGATACATTTCTTTGGGATACATTATTAAGATCAATAAACAACCAATACGAGTCTGATCTTGAGTCTAATTTATGGTAATTAATTAGGTCATATGGTAATTACACGTACGTACCGGTACGCCAAAATAACGTAAACAAACAACGTAATAATGCATGCACAATTTATGCAGCTATAATATAGACTTCGCTTCGCCTTAACCTTCGAGACCAAGTGGATTTTTTATTTTACACTTCAATCATAGTTAATACCATCACCAGCTTGCTGAAAATAGATGTAGCCTCTGATGGACCTGTCCTGTGCTGTGTCCATCCTTTTCTGTGTAACTGTAAGTCATAATAATTAATATAATATGTCAAACTCAAGTCAAGGCAGCTATTTTAGTAACA
Source organism: Echinarachnius parma (assembly GCA_037951105.1). Taxonomy (NCBI): domain Eukaryota; kingdom Metazoa; phylum Echinodermata; class Echinoidea; order Clypeasteroida; family Echinarachniidae; genus Echinarachnius; species Echinarachnius parma. Next base: position 63,048 of record JBAMJV010003917.1, on the reverse strand, counting down.
ACTAAGTTCTAACATGCAGATGTTAACTCGTTAATTAGCCAGAACTAGCAGAAGTTAATACTATTAATATTTTGTACTTACTTTATTACTTATCTTTTTCTAGTACTATCTAGTACTATAGATGCATGTAGTAGCCTAGTCTACTAGTTCTAGACTATAGGCATATAGTCCTAGGATAACTAGTTAGTCAAGACAGGCCAGGCCGGATAGGCCTAGTCTAGATATGTCTTACTCTTAAGCATAGCATACTCCTGGAGTCCTGGCCCCTGCCCCTGGGGCTATTAAGGCTAAGGCTAAGCTAAGCTCGGGGGGGGGGGGGGGGGGGGTACTCAGATTATAGTCGGACGGGGGTGTGCGGCTGACACCTCCAAAACCATACCCACATCTAAGGCCAGGGTCCTTTTGCGAAAAATGGACCCATGTCTAAGGCTAAGCCTAAGGATTTTTTTTCGCCTGCGGCGCATGTTTTGGGTGTATTTCCCGCAAATAATTGTGGTTTAAATTTAAGTTAGCGAGCGTAGCGAGCTTGAAAAATTTTGCAATTTCACATCGGCAAATCCAAAAATCCCGTATAAAAAAGGGGAAATATGAAAAAAGGGACCCATGTCTAAGGATTTTTTTGATGAAAAGGGGACCCATGTGATGTCTAAGGATCTTTCTTGAAAAAGTCACCCTTCCCAGCGGCACATCCCCGTATACCCAATATACGTGAGTACCCCCCCCCCCCCCCCCGGGAAGCTAAGTCTAACTAAGATCGAGTAAGATTAAGGCTAACAATTTAGCATTATCCTAGCCCCCGTGGCCGGCATGCTAGCCTATTAATTAAGGCTAATCCTTACCGTAGCCTAGCCTAGGCCTAGGGCTAGGCTAAGGCTAAGCCTAATTAAAGACTTCACTCAGTCTTAGACTTAGTGTTTTAGGCAGCCATAAAGCAAACATTTGTCTCTGTTTATTCCACTTGCACTGCACTGACTGACGCTATTACAATTACGGTCTTGACTAGACTACTCTAGTTCTATATATATTGGTACTGATGATAGTGATATCATGCTGCCGTGCTTACCTGGCTTCGCCTGGGCATAGGCCCAGGGCAGTAGGCAGTAGGCCTAGACCTAGTCAGAAATAAACTGGAATAAACTAGATAAGACATATAGGCTATAGCTAGATAATTATAGACAGACCTTTTTTGCAACCTCCTGGCCGGTTTAATAACAATATATATAAAAATAAAATAAAATGTTTCGGAGGGTAATCGACCAAGAAAAAGTCCTACCGTACCAACTACTTCGGTAGAAGTCAAGTAGCTAGCTCCGTGTGTCAAATAATTAAATTAAATTAATTTAATTAAATTGATTGATTGATTGATTGATTGATTGATTGATTGATTGATTGATTGATTGATTGATTGATTGATTGATTGATTGATTGATTATTGATTGATTGATTGATTGATTGATTGGTTGGTTGGTTGGTTGGTTGGTTGATTGATTGATTGATTGATTGATTGATTGATTGATTGATTGATTGATGGTTGATTGATTGATTGATTGGTAGATTGACCCGATTCATTCACCATAATTATAAATTATTTAATTCAATCATTGTTTTATTAACTCAAATATATTACTGATCACTCACTCATTGATTGGTTGATTGGTTGTTACAAATGTTAGATTAAATGATTGATTGATAGATTGACCCGATTCATTAACTAGTATAATTATAAATTATTTAATTCAATCATTGTTTTATTAACTCACTCTGATCACTCACTCACTCACTCATGCATGCACATACAACGCCGTTAACGGCCACGCGCAGACTAAGAAAGCCGCAACTTCTGGCGTAATGCGTAGTGAATGTTCCGCTGCGTATAGCACTGTTCAGCTGCAAATCAATATTTGTCAAAATTCGCGCATGACACTCGTGACACGTCTTTAGAATTATTCTAATAACAAAAGAAATAATGCAAATGGTATGATTTTACATTTACTAACTGACAGAACTGCATATTATCGTCTCAGATTACCCTGAATTATGAACAGCAGTATCATAAACGTAATGATTGAAATGATTTGAAAAAGGGTTTCGGCATTTTCGTCGGCATTTTAAACCCTTTTTGTTCTTTTTCGCTGGTGTTAGGGTGGTGTTTAGATATCGATAGCACTATCGGTATCGGTTCTCCCAAACCGAACAGCTGATTTTGAGCTCGATTTAAGCAGCTCTTGGAGTAACACCACTCTAACACCAGCCCAACACCGAACTTGAAATCACTCAATGAGTGATTTCAAGTTCGGTGTTGGGCTGGTGTTAGGGTGGTGTTACTCCAAGAGCAGCTTAAATCGAGCTCAAAATCAGCTGTTCGGTTTGGGAGAACCGATACCGATAGTGCTATCGATATCTAAACACCGCCCTAACACCAGCGAAAAAGAACAAAAACGGTTTAAAATGCCGACGAAAATGCCGAAACCCTTTTTCAAATCATTTCAATCATTACGTTTATGATACTGCTGTTCATAATTCAGGGTAATCTGAGACGATAATATGCAGTTCTGTCAGTTAGTAAATGTAAAATCATACAATTTGCATTATTTCTTTTGTTATTAGAATAATTCTAAAGACGTATCACGAGTGTCATGCGCGAATTTTGACAAAATATTGATTTGCAGCTGAACAGTGCTATACGCAGCGGAACATTCACTACGCATTACGCCAGAAGTTGCGGCGTTCTTAGTCTGCTCGTGGCCGTTAACGGCGTTGCATGTGCATGCATGAGTGAGTGAGTGTAACAATGATTTAATTAAATAATTTATAATTATACTAGTTAATGAATCGGGTCAATCTATCATTTAATCTAACAATCAATCAACCAATCAATGAGTGAGTGATCAGTAATATAATATAGTGAGTTAATAAAACAATGATTGAATTAAATAATTTTTAATTATGGTGAATGAATCGGGTCAATCTACCAATCAATCAATTAATCAATCAATCAATCAATCAACCATCAATCAATTCAATCAATCAATAAATCCAATCAATCCAATCAATCAATCAATCAATCAATCAATCATTTGACACACGCGGAGCTAGCTACTTGACTACCGAAGTAGTTGGTACGGTAGGACTTTTTCTCGGTCGATTACCCTCCGAAACATTTTATTTCATTTTTATATATTTGTTATTTAATAAACCGGCCAGGAGGTTGCAAAAAAGGCCTTGTCTATATCTAGCTATACAGACTGTCCCAGAAAAAACGAAACCGGGTTTCATGGCAGAAATTTTCTGTCATAATGAATAATTTCTTTGATGATATATATATGTCTGAAAAGCTCTGTGTCTCTTCTTTCATTTGATGTACAACTTATGGCACATAATTCACGCAAGACTGAATTAGTACAATGGAAAGAGGTGTTACCAAAATTCGATTTGCGCGCAGAAATTGCAAGTTTGGGTGAGGTTTTGGGGTGAGTTTTAACGGTAGTAAACGTACTTATTTTGAGAAAAGACAAACACCTCATAAAAATACATAATTTTATCTTTTATATGACACCTCATGATTAAAAAATAAATGATTTATGCCAGAGAACGAGTACAATGAAATCATGCTTGATTCCAGCCCAAATGGGTAATTTTCCTGATCTAGCCCGTTTCCCATGGTTTCCCTGATCCCCATGTTTGTGTAAATTCACTCATGCATCAAAGTCCATTGTCAGGAAAGGTGAGCGACTTCTTACTCAACTTTCACTCATTTGGGCAGAAATCAGGCATGGTTTCATTGTACTCGTTCTCTGGCATAAATCATTAATTTTTTTAGCATGAGGTGTCATGTAAAAGATACAAATATGAACTTTCATGTGGTGTTTGCCCTTTTTAAAAATAAGTACGTTTACAACCCTTAAAACTCACCCAAACTTAAAATTTATGCGTGCAAATGGAATATTGGTAACACCACTTTCCATTGTTCTAATTCAGTCATGCTTGAATTATGTGCCATAAGTTGTACATCAAATGAAAGAAGAGACACAGAGCTTTTCAGACATATATATATCATCAAGGAAATTATTCATTATGACAGAAAATTTCTGCCATGAAACCCGGTTTCGTTTTATCTGAGACACGGTGTATAGTCGTATCTAGTTTAGTCCAGTTTATTTCTGACTAGGTCTAGGCCTACTGCCTACTGCCATACTGGGCCTATGCCCAGGCGAAGCCAGGCAAGCACGGTTGAACTATAATATAATAATTACATGAATAATTAAGCAATATTCCATGCAGCATGATATCACTATCAGTACCAAAATATAGAACTAGAGTAGTCTAGCCAAGACCGTAATTGTAATAGCGTCAGTCAGTGCAGTGCAAGTGGAATAAACAGAGACAAATGTTTGCTTTACAATTATGGCTGCCTAAAACACTAAGTCTAAGAGTGACTGAGTGTTCAAAGTCTTTAATTAGGCTTAGCCTAGCCTAGGCCTAGGGCTAAATAGGCTAGCATGCCGGCCCCGGGGGCTAGGCCTAGGATGATGCTAAATTGTTAGCCTTAATCTTACTCGATTTTAGACTTAGCTTAGCCTTATAGCCTTAGCCTCAGGGGCCAGGAGTATGCTATGCTTAACTTAAGACATATCTAGACTAAGTACTAGCCTATCCGGCCTGTCAGCTCTTGAGACTTGACTAACTAGTTATCCTAGGACTATGCCTATAGTCTAGAACTAGTAAACTAGGCTACTACATCTAGTACTAGATAGTACTAGAATAAGATAAGTAAGTACAAAATATTAATAGTATTAAGTATTAACTTCTGCTAGTTCTGGCCAATTAACGAGTTAACATCTATGATCTACATCATTGTTACTAAAATAGCTTTAGTTTGACATATTATATTAATTATTATGACTTACAGTTACACAGAAAAGGATGGACACAGCACAGGACAGGTCCATGTCAGAGGCTACATCTATTTTCAGCAAGCTGGTGATGGTATTAACTATTGAAGTCTGTGTAAAATAAAAATCCACTTGGTCTTGGATTGGAGAAGTACATAAGGCCGAAGCGAAGGCGAAGCGAAGTCTATATATAGCTGCATAATTGTGCATGCATTATTACGTTGTTTGTTTACGTTATTTTTGCGTACGTGTATTACCATATGACCTAATTAATTACCATAAATTAGACTCAAGATCAGACTCGTATTGGTTGTTTATTGATCTTAATAATGTATCCCCAATAAATGTATCACTATTGGCTTACAAAAATAATAACCATCAATTATGTTTGATTTTTTTTACTAAATCTAGGTACTTTATAGACCGTGTGTTAATGATATTATTTGCAAACACAAGTATTCAATTCATATTCTAAATTAAGATCGACTAGCCTACCTTATGATTAATTCATTGATTTGACGTTCACACTAAATCATTGGCGGCGGGGGAAGAGGGGGGGGGGGGGGGGGGGGCTGGTGGCGGTCACTTGGCAAATGAACGAGGGTCAATTTTATAACATTATCAATGATACATTTAAAAATATACCACAATCTACTACTTTAGAACTATACTACTTCTTCTTCTACTACTAGTACTCTATTATAGTACTAATGGAAAGAAAAAAATCTAACTTTTCAGTTATTTTTGTGTCTAGCATCACTTTGTTTAATTGCCTAATTGTTTTTTATTTATCTTGTACGGTACGTTGGTTTATTTTTAGTTGGATCGTCAACCCAAGCTGACTATAATTAATTGGTTCATTAATCGTTTCCATTAATTCTAATCAATTATGAATTCATCGTATACATACTTCTGCTCTAACACTGCACTAACACCGAACTTGAAATCACCATTTCTTAAATCCCTAGGGGCTAGTGTTAGTGAATGGGAAATTTGTACGCAAATCCTTAACACCAGCCATGAAGCTCAGTTCAAGCAGACGACATTTCCATAAAATTACAACACCAGCCACCGGAAGTTGCAAAATTCCAGAGGTCAACTCCTAACACTGCAAGAGTTCAAGTTCGGTGTTTAGGCCGGTGTTAGTGTTTATTAAACACTAACACCAGCGTTAAACACCGAACTTGAAATCACTCATTGTATTGATTTTTTTTTGCTAATGACCGGCAATTCACGGGCTTCATTTACGTAATACATATTCAACTGGGGGGGGGGGGGGGGGGGGGGGGGGGGTAAATGAATAGATCACCCCCCCCCCCCCCCCCCATTTTAATGGGTATCAATGACATGTCTACGCCCGTGCTTTAATTTATTTATTTGACAATTTTTAAAGGACTTACCAGATGCCTGCGAGTAATAGACGCTGATCTTATCGAGTTGGAGATCGCAGTCGCCATGATAGGCTCCCGTGGTGTCGATGCCGTGCTCGTCGGAGATCACCTCCCAAAACTATACAGAGAAAAGACAATTTTGAAGAAACAATACAAACATATATATATAAATAAAATATTCATGACTGAAAATATTGGTGTTCATCTTATCGAACTGGAAATCGATGTTACCGTGGTCGACTCCCATAATTAAATATGTATAGCGCTCACCTATCCATACAATTATAACAGTACAGACATAACAATCCGAAAAGGCTAGTGTTGAGTATTGGTATTTCCCGAAGTGCCCCCCGATATTTGTTTGTGAGATAATGAAAAACTGACTGTCATATTCGAAAGAACATACAATTTTAATAACAGAATAAACTTTATTTGATTAAAATCGGTTCAGAAACGGCTGAAATCCCATAAATTATTATTCAAAATTTTCTTCACCGGCAATAATCACCGGGCGATATTTAGACTTTTTAGAAAAATTTCAAAAAATCCTCGAAGACTACTTTGAAAAAAATCAGAATAGGTTTTTAACAAGTCGTTGATGATGTCTCTATTGAATCATTATTTTAACAAACATTAAATGCACAATTTTGTATGAAAAAAGGATAAAACCAATGATTTTTTTAAATAGCGCCCTCTTGAGTTGTAACGACTCCTTTTAAATGATAACAGGGGTTTTACTTAGTCGTTTGTATAATTGTGTATACTTTTCGAGCATGGTGAAGTTACAACTATTACTTTGTACCGTAATGGTGCCGGTTTTGGTTATCTAAAGTTAAGTTTGACCAATACTCAACTATCCCTTTAAAGGGATCGTATAGTTTTAGTTTAGCGGGCACTTCAAGAAATAATTAATTTGTGAGGTAATGGCAAACTAAGGGTAATATTTGAAAGAGCACGTGGTTTTAAAGATAAAACGACCTTTATTATTTTGATCCACATCGGTTCAGAAAGACTTTAAATATCAACAAAATATATCCAACTTGAATAAATGTGGGACCCACATTATTTCATTCAACAATTTAAGAAAAAAATGATACAATACCTGCACTTTTTTGAAAATATAACAAAGTGGTTTTTAAATAGGTGTTAATGATATCATTATTGAATCATTATTTTTAACAAAAAATCGCATTCACAATTATTTATTTAAAAAATGGTTGAAACCAATATGTTTTTAGAGAGCGCCCTCTTCTGTTTAAACAGCTGCTTTAAAAAATGATAACAGCATTTTAATTCAGCTGTTTGTAAGTTTGTTCTATACCTTTCGGGCATGGTGGAATTATAACTAATAGTTTGTGTTGCGGCAGAATTACACTTATATTTTCAAGTGGTAATAGTTTGTGTATTATGTGATACATATTCTGTTCCCTGTATAAATGCATTATACTCCCCGTATACTTGTAGTATACAGCCTGATTAATACAGCCCTATAGTTTAATACAGTGCATAAACATAGGGGTCTCTGTGCTGGCCAGGGGGGCAAACATAGATAAGCAGGAAGTTCTCCCTGCCTGGATGTTTACTTTAGTGATAACATTGACCATGCCTTCTATGTCAGTGGGGGTAGTAATATGTACATAGCCCGTTGAGCATCACTTCTACAGAGAAAGTCAGTGGGAAGAGTCTGTTGTTTGAAGCTGGTTGAAAATAGTTGGTTGAAAACAGTTGGTAAGTCGATATATTTCACTTTTTGTACATTATTGTAGTATAATAAGAAACCACTGTAACTTAAGAATATTATGCCATACACTATGTTAAATGTGCACTCTATAAGAAAGAGTGAGAGACAGAGAAGTTGTGAGAGATGAAGTGGTATATTCACGTAATAATTATGTCATTATGTACAGCACAGTATAGTATAGTCGAGCACTATAGTTGTAGTAAATTGATGTTTGTTATGCCACATATAATGAAGTTAGTATTCCTATTAATTATAAGGACAGAATTTGCATTAGTTGATGAATATTGAGTAGATGCAAAATGATTAGTTATATTCAAACAAGGTGCATTTGTTAATGCATATATAAGTAAATCTCTTAGAAGAGTAGAGATTGCAGAATATCGAGAATATTGTGTTATCATTAATCTTGGTAAACTTTGTATTATAAGTTGTTTGGTAGTATTGATTATAGTTATATACTACACGCATTAGCACACAAGTTTAGTTACATACAGTTGTATGATGTTTAATATATTTAATTGATAATTAATGCTCTATGACACGAGTTGGTATTTGGAAACACTAAATTGAAGGAACTCATTTGAGTAGTTAATATTCATAACTGTTTGGTGAATTAGGTTCAATGATTATATGTTCATATAACAGTTATTGTTAGGAACTCACATATAAAGGTTAATTAGTCAGAATGTTGATTATAGGAATTATGGTTTGTTTGTACAGTTAATTACCTTTGAACATATAACTTAATATTGTTTTTTTTTACTGATTGTCCTTATTTCAGTAAACCGTCAAAAAGGGACGTCAAGATATACGCCAAATACGGACGTCGTAGGTCGGCGTCAAAGGAAATATACGTCAAACGTCATCTATAATAGCGTCGGCTATATCGTTAGCTATCGTCATCGTAGTTGATATTGTTGTCATCGTCGTCGTCGATGAGTGTTCGTCAAGACATAATGTTGTCGTTGTCGATATTGTGCGTCGAATAAAAGGACTTTGATTTGTATATATACACAACACATTCATCTTGAACTGGTCGCTTTGTTTGTTGTTGTGTGCTGACGTGTTTGCACTGGAAACATAACCCCTTATGTAGTTTACAGCTACATAAATAGTTTACAACTTGTTATAAATCTTCGAATTATAATGGACCAGACGGTGAAAGACCAGGCGGTTCAGGACCAGGCTGCAGCTCTGAAGAAGTCATGTAACAGTTACCTCGGCGACCTCGGAAGGAGGTACAATCAGTTGGAGCAACTGTTGTTAGATCGAGATAATCACACGGTGGTCGTCAAGAGATACGACCAATTGAAGGGTATATTTTCCCTCTATGAAGAACAGTACATGGAGTACGTCACCATGTTGGATGGTGATTTGAAAATGGACGCGAGCAAAGTGTTCGCAAGTCAGCGACAGAACTTGGAGGAGTTCAATAAAAGAATTACGGCGTGGCTCAGTGACTCTGAGTCTAAGGAGGTGTCATTCACGGCGATCACGGCACCAGTAGACGACGACCAGCGTTCCGAGTATGCAGCGAGCACATCGTCTACGAGTTCGAGAAGCAGCGCAAGGCTGAGAGAAGCTAAGCTAAAGCAGAAAATAGCACGGCAACGGATCGAGCAGCTTAAAGAGCAACAAAGACTTGAGCGTGCTAGGCGTGAACTCGACGAACGGCTCGTCGCGCTCCAGATCGAGGGCGAAATGAAGCATGCTGAACTGGAGGTGGAAATGCTGGAGGAGGAGCTGATCGAAGATCGACTTTCTGCTGGTGGCCGAGATCTGACAGCTTTCCAAGTACCAACGGGTGGTGAAGACTCCCGTGGCCGTACGGACGATCTGAGTGGTGGTCATGGTGAACGGATCCGTGACCAAGATCAGATCAAGAAAAATGGACAGATAAGTAGTGACAGGGCTGCAAGAACTGTAAGTAGTAACAAGATTAAACTCAGTCCTGCTGCATGTATTGATGATGATACACAAAGTAGAATGAATGTGGGCATGAATGTAAACATGGGTAGCAACGTAGTAGTAAAGGCAAGTAGCCAAAACGCTACTGATAACGGCAATTCCGTATCTGATTTGTGCAATATGCTGATGCTATCCATGAACATGCCGAAACCAGAGTTGATCAGGTTTGATGGTGATCCAATCAAGTATTGTAGTTTCGTAAATAGCTTTGATGTTAATGTTGCATGTAAGGTAAATGACGACAAAACTAGATTGATGTATTTGCTGTCTTATTGCGAGGGTAGAGCCAAGGAGTGTATCGAGTGTTGCGTACTCCTACCCTCAGATGAAGGGTACAGTAGGGCTAGGAAGATTCTAGCCAATCAGTTCGGTCAACCTCACGTGATATCGCATGCTAGGCTTAAGAAAGTCCTTAATCGCCCCCAAATTAGGCCCAATGATGGGCATGGCTTGCGCGAGCTAGCAAGGGAAATGAGCGCGTGCCAAATAACTCTTGAGCAGATGGGACACACTGCAGATATGAATTCCAGTGACAGCCTGCTGAAGATTCAGGGCATACTTCCGGTAGCGCTGCAGGCTAGATGGGCGGATCGAGCAGAAGGGCTGCTCGTGCAGGGCATCGAACCAAGCTTTCGCGACATGGCAAGCTTCATCGACCGGCAAGCCAAAGTTGCCAACAACCTATATGGTAAACACGTAGGTCAGGGTGCGAAACCAACGAATGCGAAGTCTCCCAACAGGCCCAGCAACAATGGCAAAAGGGGCACTACACTGTCAACAGCAGGTAAGGGAGAAAGGCGGGAGTGTCCTTGCTGTGCGGAACGTCATGAACTGACGGAATGTGAGCAGTTCAAGGGCAAACCACAGAAGGAACGTTTTAGGCTAGCGCGCAGGAATCGCCTGTGCGACAACTGCCTTAAACCGTCCCACATGGCCAAGGACTGTTGGCAGAAGTCTATGTGTGGCAGCAATGGCTGCGAGAGAAGGCACCACGCCCTTCTTCATTTTGAGCATGGGGAGAATCTCACCGGGGCCGGTGAAAGTAGAAACGATGTAAAGGATGCGGGTACCCAAGAGAAACCAATCGTTACGAGTCTTTCGGCGAGTATGAGTTCGAAAGTATGCCTTAGGGTGCTGCCTGTCAAGGTACAGAGCAATGGCAGAGAGGTAGAGACTTGGGCTCTGCTTGACAGCGGAAGCGACGTCTCGCTCTGCGACCAAAGGCTTGCTACACAACTAGGGCTGAAAGGAAATAAGAAACAGTTCAAACTGTCAACCGTGAACGACGAAAACAAGAAGGTAAGTGGGATGGAGCTATCGATGTCGGTCTGCGGACTCGATGAGATTGAATCCATCAGTTTGGAGGCAGTATTGACTGTCGACAAACTGCCAATCTCTACTGAGAGCATACCGAATCCGAGCGACATCCGTCAATGGTCACACCTCCAAGATGTTTCCATTCCCCAAATCGATGACAAGGAAGTCATGCTACTTATAGGTGGAGACACACCAGAGGCGTTCTGGGTGAAGGAGGATAGACGCGGAGGGAAGGGAGAACCTTACGCCATGCGGTCCGTCCTTGGGTGGACCTTGATAGGGCCAACCTCACGACATGGAAGAAGGTCACAGTTCTCATCCAACTTCACACGCCTGCACTATGACCTTCTGCAGGAACAAGCTGAAAGGTTCGGAAAACAAGACTTCGGAGATAATTGTAACGAGGTAGGTAAGGGTCTGTCAGTAGAAGATCGAAGGGCAGAGGCGACTATCAGGAAGACGGATGGCAACTATGAACTAGGGCTTCCATGGCATCATTCAGAAGTTGACGCGAAGTCAAATCCGGCGGATGAGGGTCCCAGAGGCATGCCAGTCAGTGAGTCGACCGGCGATGCAAGGCAGGTCAAGGGACCACAATTCCTGAGGGAGAAACCCAAGAGATGGCCCCAAGCCGTGCATCTGCCTCAAAGCCTACCTGAAGCCATTGAGGATCCTGAGGTAAAGAAGACCATGAGGAACAACTGCGTTACGAGCAGTGGTAAGGTAGACGACCTTATCGATCGTTACTCCTCATGGTCAAGGCTCAAGAAAGGAGTTGCCTGGATCCTCCGATATGTAAGGTACCTTCGTTCAAAGGCAAAGTCAGAAGACGACAAGGAGGTTAGACAGAAGACATTGTCGCTCCAGGAATACCAGGATGCCGAAAGAGCAATCCTTATGTGTGTACAAATGAAGGAGTTCCCAGAGGAACTTAGCAAACGTGACAAGAAAGCTGACAAGAAGAAAGGGACTGGCTTAACAAAGCTCAACCCTATTGTCGTGGACGGAGTGCTTCGTGTTGGTGGACGACTGACCAATGCACCTGTGCCATACGAAACAAAACAGCAACACTGCCTACCACCCGGTGTCTTCAAGAAGGAAGATAGGTACTGTCGGCGAAGGTGGCGCCAAACCCAGTATCCGGCAGATCTGTTCTGGAAGCGTTGGCGTCGGGAATACCGACCATCGCTCCACCATCGCTACAAGAAAGACAGAAGTGGTTGCAACCACAGCGGAATTTAAAGATTGACGATCTAGTCCTCATGGTAGATGACTATGCACCAAGAGGACAATGGTCCATTGGCAAGGTCGTAGAGACCTACTCTGGAAGAGAAGATAAGGGGCGCAAGGTTGAGGTGAAGACCGGAACGAAGTTCTATAAGCGACCGATAGCCAAGCTTTGTCTCCTGGAACAGTGTGGACCAAATGCTCAAGAAAATGAGGCATGAACTCATTTTCCATTGCACATGCGCAGTTATTATAAGTTATTGTTTATTTAGGCGTAATGGAATAAGATGCTTTCGCTTAAGTCGCATGTGGTATCACGTGAATTGATAGGAGTGATGAATAAGTCTATCAAGTTCATGTTAATAGTGTAAAGATGGTTGCGATTCAAGGTCGCAAGTACAAATTTGTTGTATATAATGTTTCGTCATTATTTTGTAACGTAGAATGAATTTATGTTTGGTACATAACATTCTTAATTAGGATTATTTAAAGAGAGTCTTAAAATCGATTAGTATGCAGGTGTAGGTGTATTGATTTTATCGTACCTGCCGCTTTTTAAGTGAAATTAACTTGTTGGTGTTCGTTAATTTGGGGCCGGTATGTTGCGGCAGAATTACACTTATATTTTCAAGTGGTAATAGTTTGTGTATTATGTGATACATATTCTGTTCCCTGTATAAATGCATTATACTCCCCGTATACTTGTAGTATACAGCCTGATTAATACAGCCCTATAGTTTAATACAGTGCATAAACATAGGGGTCTCTGTGCTGGCCAGGGGGGCAAACATAGATAAGCAGGAAGTTCTCCCTGCCTGGATGTTTACTTTCCCAGATAACAATGCTACGTTGGCCCAACGTAGTCTATAGTCGGCACCGTCGCGGTTGGCAAAACAACGTTGAGCCAACGTTGGCCTAAGGTAAATATGCAACCAAATTTTTGCAGTCGGAGAGCTGACGTTAAGACAACGTTACGCCAACGTTTTCTGTTGACTTTTGGCAAACTGGTTGGCAAATGTACGTTGAAACAACGTTGGGTGATAGTTGGACGAACAATCATAATTCTTTGGTCGAAAAACAAACGTTGGGCCAACGTTTCGCCTACTGCGACATTTTGTTGATGAGTGGCGTTGGATATTCGTTGGCTAGTTGACGTCGTACTAACGTTTGGCAAACAACCACATGTCGACGGTGGGCAGGCTAACGTTTAACCAACGTTTCGCCTACTACGACACTGTGTCAATGACTTGCGTTGGATATTGGTTGGCTCGTTAACGTCAGACCAACGTTTAATACATAACCACATTTCGACGGTAGGATAGTCAACGTTCGGCCAACGTTTCGCCGACTACAACGTTCTGTTAATGAGCGAGGTTGGATATTGGTTGGCTAGCTGACGTCAAGCCAACCTTTAACAAACAACCACATTTCGACGGTGGGGAAGCCAACGTTAGGCCAACGTTTCGCCGACTACAACATTCTGTAAATGAGCGACGTTGGATATTGGTTGGCTAGCTGACGTCAAACCAACCTTTAACAAACAACCACATTTCGACGTCGGGCAAGCCAACGTTGGGCCAACGTTTCGCCTACTACAACATTCGGTCAATGAGCGACGTTGGAAATTGGTTGGCTAGCTGACGTCAAACCAACCTTTAACAAACAACCATATTTCGACGGTAGGATAGTCAACGTTGGGCCAACGTTTCGCCGACAACAACATTCTGTAAATGAGCGACGTTGGATTTTGGTTGGCTAGCTGACGTCAAACCAACGTTTGACAAACAACCACATTTCAACAGAAGGCAAGCCAACGTTAGGCCAACGTTTGGCCTACGAAAATATTCGGTCAATGAGCGACGTTGGAAATTGGTTGGCTAGCTGACGTCAAACCAACCTTTAACAAACAACCACATTTCGACGGTAGGCAAGCCAACGTTAGGCCAACGTTTCGCCTGCATAAACATTCTGTAAATGAGCGACGTTGGATATTGGTTGGCTAGCTGACGTTAAACCAACCTTTAACAAACAACCACATTTCGACGGTGGGCAAGTCAACGTTAGGCCAACGTTTCGCCTACTACAACATTCTGTAAATGAGCGACGTTGGATATTGGTTGGCTAGCTGACGTCAAACCAACCTTTAACAAACAACCACATTTCGACGTCGGGCAAGCCAACGTTGGGCCAACGTTTCGCCTACTACAACATTCTGTTAATGAGCGACGTTGGATATTGGTTGGCTAGCTGACGTCAAACCAACCTTTAACAAACAACCACATTTCGACGGTGGGCAAGCCAACGTTAGGCGAACGTTTGCCTACTATACATTCGGACAATGAGCGACGTTCGATATTGGTTGGCTAGCTGACGTCAAACCAACCTTTAACAAACAACCACATTTTGACGGTGGGCCAGCCAACGTTAGGCCAACGTTTCGCCTACCTATTCGGTCAATGAGCGGCGTTGGATAGTGGTTGGCTAGTTGACGTCAAACCAACATTTGACAAACAACCACATTTCGACACTGTAGGCAAGCCAACGTTGGGCCACCGTTTCACCTACTACAACATTTAATCAATGAGTGGTGTTGGAAATTGGTTGGCTAATTGACGTCAGACTTCTTATTATACTTATTATTCATTATAACATTTTCTCTCAATTTTACACTTTTTAAATCGAAATTATTCAAATTTACACATTGCCGTGTAATCGCTGGAATCGGTCTTTCAAACTCCTAATTAAAGGCGTAGTTGAGTTTTGGTAGAGAGGGCGCTAGACTACTTATTTTTTTTGTGAGATAATGAAAAACTGAGTGTAAAATTTGAAAGAGCATACTATCTAAATAATACAATCATCTTTGTTTGATCAAAATCGGTTCAGAAACGGCTGAAATATCCATAAACGTAACATTTTGTAATAAAGCTGGGGCCCCCGGTTTATTAGAGAATTTTGAACCAGCCGTTAAAAATTCAAAAAAATGCTTCCTCTTTTCAAAAAGTTACAAAAAAGGTATGTTGATAGTTGTTGGTTATTTCTCTATCTAATTCTATCTAATCACTATTTCAACAAAACATCACATGCACACTATTTTATTCAAAATGGTTGAAACCGATGAGTTTTTAGAAGGCGCCCTCTTACGTTTTAACGGCTCTTTTAGAATGATAACATGGTCTTTTACTACGTCATTTGGAATTTTGTGTTCCTTTCTAGTTATAACTATTAGTTTGCAATGTAATGATGTAGGTTTTGGTTACTAAAATTCAGTTTCACCCAAACTGTACTCTCCTTACCAGAAATCAACTATCCCTTTAAGTTCATAAATATACGCATAAGCTTTCGTGAATAGTCTCCCGAGTACATTCATTACGGGCACTACCCAGCAAACACAAAACTTTACAAAACGTTTTAATTAGGTCACGTATTCGTCTTTAATCAACGTTTACAAAACGTTTTTTTTTATTAGGTCACGTAGGTCTTCTTCCTTAATCAACGTTTAAAAAACGTTCTTAGAACGTTTCCAGCGTCCGACAGGCTATATGCTGGTACTTGCAGTTGAAATCAAATACATGAAAGGTTTTTTTTCTTCTTTTTTCTAACGTTTAAACAACAATTTAAAAACGTCCATTTGGACGCAACACTGCAACACAGCAACACAGCAACATTGTTCCCTACAATTAGTTCATGAAATTCGCATACATCCCACTCGGTGCTCGTGGTCAAGGCATATTTATCCGTTTTATCCGATTACATGTGGAGTTTCAAAATGATCTGTAGTGGAACCAGCGTTTTTCCTCATATTTTATACAAAAGATTTCCAAACCTACTGTATTATTTGCATTTGGGATTGTTTGCAGATGATTCTAGCCGGTTTCGCACTTTTTAGAGAGGATTTACACATATATTTAAATGTAATGAGGTCAAATATTGGGATATTGACGCGTTATAGGTGTAAAGAAAATATATTAGACCGAATTCATATTGTCTATATAGAAATCGTTACCGAGAAAATAGTTTTTTGGTATCAAGGTATTAAAGGATAGTTGCGTTGGGTTTTGGTATAGAGGGTGCTACATACAATATGTGTGTGATATAATCAAACACGGAGTACTGTATCAAATTTGAAAGAGCATACAATTGTAATGACAGAATAAACTATAATTTGATCAAAATTGGTTCAGAAATGCCTGAGATATCCATTAACATAACATTTTAAAAATTGTAGGGAACACAAAATATAACTTTGAACCGGCCGCTAACAAATTAAAAAATTGCTTCTCCTTTTTAAAAAGGTACTATAGTAAAGATGTTTTTAAATAATCGTTGATTATCTCTCTATCTAATCACTATTTCAACAAATCATGACATGCACAACATTTTATTTGTAAATGTTAAGACCAATAGATTTTTAAAGAGCGTCCTCTTGAGTTTTAATGTCTCTTTTTTTAATGGGAACATGCTTTTTACTCAGTAATGTGTTGTGTTATTCCTTTCGAACATGGTGAAGTAAGTTATAACTGTTAGTTTGTAATGTAATGATGCAGGTTTTAGTTACCAAAACTCGGGTTAACCAATGCTGAACTCTCTTTACCAGAAGTGGACTGTACTTCATTTGTAGTAATATAGATACGAATATGACGAACAAATGATTGAACCACTGCTATATATTTCACTGGGAAATTGATTAACAAAATGCAAGATAGCTAAATCAAGACAGGTATAGGGAAACAGTCCATTTCATACATTGGGGGAGTAATTTTAGATGAACCTCCATGCGACTTAAAATGTACAATGTCACGATACGGATTTCGTAAATTGTATAATATATTATATAATACTTAAAATATGTTTTAATTATGTGCTACCAACAATGTATGAAAACCTTTTTGGAACATTTTGGATTGTTGTAATATTATCGATAATATAATGTACATTATATACTTGTATTGTTTATAGTTGTTCAAGGGCTAGTTTTGACTAGCATACTATGCAATGTCTGTCCTTTTTAATAAATGAGGGGAAATTGTGAAATATTGTACCTTACATGTATATTATGATTTTGTTAAATTTGTAAATTGCTATCGGGGTTCATGATCGATTATAAACGATCATAATAGTGAACAGAAAAATTCCTATTTTTGCTATTATTTGAATTGAAAACAGTGTTATCATGTCTTTGTTTTCTATATAATTTGTTGTAATATTATCGATAATATAATGTGCGGTATACACTTGTATTGCTTATATATATAGTTGTTGAAGGGCTAGTTTTGAATAATATACTTAATATGCAATATGTCTATCCTTTTTGATAAATGACGGGAAATATTGTACATTATATGATGCTGTTGCATTGGTAAATTAATACAATTAAATTAAATGTTATTAACAAAATATTCGCGGTGCAAAGCCCCTCTGCACAGCCCCCCTTTATTAACTTTGATACACCTATTAATTAGTGATTTATGATCGGTAAAGGTTCGTTCCGCAATCGATCCCAATGCGTCGTAAGTGGGCCGACAATGGGTGATTTCAAGTATGGTCTTTAAGGCCGGTGTTAGTGTTTATTACACACAAACGCCAGTTTGATAAACACTAACACCAGCCCTAAACACCATACTTGAAATCACCCATTGGGCCAACGCAGCTGCTATCGGGGTTCATGATCGATTATAAACGATCATAATTTAGTGAACAGAAAAATTCCTATTTTTGCTATTATTTGTATTGAAAACAGTGTTATCATGTCCTTGTTTTTCTATATAATTTATAAAACTATAAATGACACCTGAATAATAGTCTTATGAATAATGATTCAAAGGCTGATTATTTTATAATCTACTCTCGGCAATTACTAACTACAACAAATGTACATAGTATGTATGAGGATATATATACTAAGTCGATTGCATTGTTAAGAGGAGAGGATAGGATAGGATAGGATAGGATAGGATAGGATAGGATAGGATAGGATAGGATAGGATAGGATAGGATAGGATAGGATAGGATAGGATAGGATAGGATAGGATAGGATAGGATAGGATAGGATAGGATAGGATAGGATAGGATAGGATAGGATAGGATAGGATAGGATAGGATAGGATAGGATAGGATAGGATAGGATAGGACAGGACAGGACAGGATACGTTTAAGATATAGGACGTAGCGTTTGAATGACGGAAGGGTAGAATATGTAACGCCATGCTGCACCTACTAATCTTTTTTTTTTAAGTGTTCGTATTGTTGGTTGGCTCACGGTTGGCTCAAGGTTGGCTCAAGGTTGGTTCAAGGTTGGCCCAAGGTTGGCTAACAGTTGGCCCAAGGTTGGGTAAACGTTGGCCCGATGTCATAATTAGCCAACTGAAAGGTTGGGCAAGGGTTGGGAAAACGTTGGCCCAACACTTGTACGACGTTGGCTTGTTGGGTTGGGCCAACGAGGGCCCAGCGGCAAGAATGACGTGGGCAAAACGTCACGTTTTAACGTTGGCCCGACATTGACTTATATAGTCGTATTAACGTTGGGGTTTAGTCGGCTCAATGTTGGCTTGACGTCAGAAATAGCAAAATAAATGGTTGGGCAAACGTTGGCTCAACGTTGGCAATTGACGTTGGCGTATGGGGGTTGGGCCAACGAGGGCCCAGCGGCAAGAATGACGTGGGCTAGACGTCACGTTTTGACGTTGGCCCAACATGACCGCCTACATTGGGCCAACGATGGGCCAACGTAGCATTGTTATCTGGGTTAGTGATAACATTGACCATGCCTTCTATGTCAGTGGGGGTAGTAATATGTACATAGCCCGTTGAGCATCACTTCTACAGAGAAAGTCAGTGGGAAGAGTCTGTTGTTTGAAGCTGGTTGAAAATAGTTGGTTGAAAACAGTTGGTAAGTCGATATATTTCACTTTTTGTACATTATTGTAGTATAATAAGAAACCACTGTAACTTAAGAATATTATGCCATACACTATGTTAAATGTGCACTCTATAAGAAAGAGTGAGAGACAGAGAAGTTGTGAGAGATGAAGTGGTATATTCACGTAATAATTATGTCATTATGTACAGCACAGTATAGTATAGTCGAGCACTATAGTTGTAGTAAATTGATGTTTGTTATGCCACATATAATGAAGTTAGTATTCCTATTAATTATAAGGACAGAATTTGCATTAGTTGATGAATATTGAGTAGATGCAAAATGATTAGTTATATTCAAACAAGGTGCATTTGTTAATGCATATATAAGTAAATCTCTTAGAAGAGTAGAGATTGCAGAATATCGAGAATATTGTGTTATCATTAATCTTGGTAAACTTTGTATTATAAGTTGTTTGGTAGTATTGATTATAGTTATATACTACACGCATTAGCACACAAGTTTAGTTACATACAGTTGTATGATGTTTAATATATTTAATTGATAATTAATGCTCTATGACACGAGTTGGTATTTGGAAACACTAAATTGAAGGAACTCATTTGAGTAGTTAATATTCATAACTGTTTGGTGAATTAGGTTCAATGATTATATGTTCATATAACAGTTATTGTTAGGAACTCACATATAAAGGTTAATTAGTCAGAATGTTGATTATAGGAATTATGGTTTGTTTGTACAGTTAATTACCTTTGAACATATAACTTAATATTGTTTTTTTTTACTGATTGTCCTTATTTCAGTAAACCGTCAAAAAGGGACGTCAAGATATACGCCAAATACGGACGTCGTAGGTCGGCGTCAAAGGAAATATACGTCAAACGTCATCTATAATAGCGTCGGCTATATCGTTAGCTATCGTCATCGTAGTTGATATTGTTGTCATCGTCGTCGTCGATGAGTGTTCGTCAAGACATAATGTTGTCGTTGTCGATATTGTGCGTCGAATAAAAGGACTTTGATTTGTATATATACACAACACATTCATCTTGAACTGGTCGCTTTGTTTGTTGTTGTGTGCTGACGTGTTTGCACTGGAAACATAACCCCTTATGTAGTTTACAGCTACAGTTTGTAATGATATGGTGCAAGTTTCAGTTTTACCAAAACTTTACTATCCCTTTAATTTTTTTGAAAATAACAAATAACTATAACTGCCCCCTCAGCTAATTGCAATAGATGGAGTTGGCGCAATATAAGATTTCTATTATTGTCTGATCGAGCTATATAGAGATCACTGTTTCGATTATTCGCTCTCGTCGGTGCTTGTTCGTCGCTGGTCAGAGTAGCGAAGCGCCCGGGATGCGAAATTTGTGGGCATGCATGTGTGGTATACATGCCCCCCCCCCCCCCCTTAATTTAACAAACAACAATACAAACAAACATAATAAGGAGACATCTTTAAAAAATGAATACAAAGAGTGTACCCCAAAACAAATCGCTAATCCCCCCCTCTTATGGGCTTGGTACGAACAGTCACGTCACGTTCACGTCACGTCACGTGAAGGTTCTGTACCTTTTGTGAAACAGGTCACCCAAATCTACGAAGTGTTGGGTTACGTGACCCAACAGTTTGTAGATATACTATATGCAATTCATGAAAGCTCACGTAAATTGGCGCTTGCGTAAAACAAATTAATGTAAATTGTCGTTGAGAAGAGACTAATTCTCGGTAAATTTAATCGTGAACGAACCTACCTACCTAATAACTGTAAATACCAATTATAGGCGTACACACGCCTGGGGGCAGGGGGATGGACACCCCCTACCCCCATCCCCACCCCCTTACATAATTCAAGAAATGTCTTGGTCTCGGCCTCGAAATTTGTGACCGGTCCTGGTCTCGTCCTCGGCTGCGGTCATTTTCTACGGACACCCCCTACCCACACTCCCCCCGCTTACTTCAATCTGTCTGACGAAAGATACCCCCCCCCCCCCTACACCCACCCCTTGAAAAAATCCTGGGTACGCCACTGCCTACAAGTAGCTAGTTCGAATGTCAAATACATTAATTGATTTATTTAATATTGATTGGTTGGTGTGATTGTTTCATTATAATGATTGACTGATTAATTGATAGATTGACTCGATTCAATAACCATAAATAAACACTATTAATCAAATCATTGTTTTATTACTTTTAAACTCATTGAT
The DNA here is from genome assembly GCA_037951105.1 of Echinarachnius parma. Classification (NCBI taxonomy): domain Eukaryota; kingdom Metazoa; phylum Echinodermata; class Echinoidea; order Clypeasteroida; family Echinarachniidae; genus Echinarachnius; species Echinarachnius parma. The sequence continues at coordinate 41,421 of JBAMJV010003917.1, read as the reverse complement.
CACTGCAACTCACTCACTCACTCACTCACTCACTCACTCACTCACTCACTCACTCACTCACTCACTCACTCACTCACTCACTTTCACAGGCTAGGCATGCACATACAACGCCGTTAAGGGCCAGTACGCTCAGACGTCGAGCACGGGAACTTCAGGCGTATGCGAACTGAATTGTCCGCTGCGTGTAGCAATTCAGCTGGAAATCAACATTTGCCAAAATCCACGCACGACACGTCTTTATAAATACTCCAATAACAAGACAAATAATGCAAGTGGTATGGTTGTACATTACCTAAATGACAGAACTGCATACTATCGTCTCAGATTACTCTGAATTATGCACGTACATATTATAAACATAATGATTGAAAAGATTTGATAAGGGGGTATCGGCATTTTCGTCGACATTTTTAAATCTTTTGTGCGTGTATGTCTAGTCTTAGTAACAAGCGTTTGCAATTTAAAAAATCTTGATTAAACGCTCACGTCACGATTTGGTTAACGCGACACTTCGAGTTTTACCGGCATGGAAAACGACAAATTGTTGGGTCACTTTACCCTACACTTCGTAGATTTGGGTGACCTGTTTCACAAAAGGTACAGAACCGTTCACGTGACGTTAACGTGAACGTGACGTGACTGTTCGTACCAAGCCCTATTATGTGTTTTATTGGGGGAGGGGATCGGGGAGGGAGGGAGGGGAGGGGGGGGGGGGGGGGCGAGCCCCAATGGCCCAGACTCTACGCCAATTTCGAAGTGTGGATAGGCCTACTCTATCCTCGTATCATAACATGAAATCAGTATTATGAGTATTTCCTCTTGCATGTAGTCAGAATAACTGGAATAAGTAAATGGGGAAGATTTTCCTCTTTCCATCTGCACGCCAGTAAAACTCAATTTCCTGTTTTTCCCAGTTTGGCAGGATTTCTGGAGATAATATCTGAAGATTACGGGAACTCGCAGATAGACAATTTGCGTTCTCTACTTACTGATGTTTTAAAAAGTATAGCCTAGATAATATGCTATTCATTCGCATAAGAAGGTTTAACTAATGTCAGGTCTGTCATATTTACATAATGTACGGTAACCATGAGCCTATGAGAAACTTTTTTTTGTCGGAGACGGGAGTCTTTAGCAAACAAAACATCCGACAAGAAAATGTTTACAATAAATTACAGTATTGCCCGTGCTAATTATTCTTTGATGCATGAGGGCGGCATTGCAGATTGAGCAGAACGTGTAGATCAATATGTGTCAATATGTAACAGGTTATCTAACACAGAAGTAGAAGTATTATGTATGGTCAATATAACATTTTCAACGTAATTATTTCATTCTTGTGTAGACATCAGGAAAACTGCATGTTTTGGAATTAATCATGTTATCCAGTAGTATGCATTGTGCTTGTAATAACTGGCACTGTAATACATAGGAGTACCCAGGGGGGGGGGGGGGGGGGGGGGGGTTTGGGGGGTTCAACCCCCCCCCCCCCTTTGACCAAAAAATGGCTGTTTTGGGGGGTTTGAACCCCCTCCCCCTTTTCAAAGTTTAGCCGGTCTCGAGGCTACTTTTAAGCGGTCTCGACCGTCTGAAACCTGGTCTTGACCGACTAAAACCTGGTCTCGACCGACTTAAACCTGGTCTCGACCAACAAAAACCTGGTCTCGACCATCTGAAACCTGGTCTCGACCGACTAAAACCTGGTCGCGACGGACTAAAACCTGGTCTCGACCGACAAAAACCCGGTCTCGACCGTCTGAAACCTGGTCTCGACCGACTAAAACCTGGTCTCGACGACAAAAACCTGGTCGCGACGGACTAAAACCTGGTCTCGACCGACAAAAACCCGGTCTCGACCGTCTGAAACCTGGTCTCGACCGACTAAAACCTGGTCTCGACCGACAAAAACCCTGGCTCGGCCCAAAAAATTTGTGAAGATCTTTGGTCTTGGGCTCGAAAATTTTGAAAGTACTTGGTCTCAGTCTCGAAAATGTTGAAGGTACTTGGTCTCGGCTTGAAATTTTTTACAAAATAACCCCCCCCCCCCCCCCCCTTTAAAAAATCCTGGGTACGCCACTGCTGTAATATATAGGTCAACAATTGTGTATTAATCAACGGTATCGAAGTGGCATTTATTGAAATTATGTAATCATGAAACTAGTATCCTCATTTATAAAGTCATCTTAAGACAAATATGATAAGTGTGTGGGTCATTATTACCTTAGCACCAATCTGGTTGCCGCACTGGCCAGCCTGGATATGAACGATCTCACGCATGATGAATGGCCTGTGTATATAACGTAATTATGAACATACAAAAGTGAGACTAAAAAGAAATTTATTAAAGTCAAGACAACATGAATGGGAAACTTGACATTTTATTAGTTATTGCTGGGTTTAGCATGATTAGTATAAGACTATACTATATTTCGTTTAATGAGTTTACATGCATACATCAACAATGTATGTAAAATGCTCTTTATGTAAACTTTCTTACATTTATAACGTACATTAAAGAAAGCTCAGATCAACGCAAAAGTAATCATTAATATTTCCAAAAGGTGCTTATACCGTAAAAGGATTGAAAGGAGCTATTATAGTTTTGTTCCAGGCGATGATTTGCCATAAAGTGACATATCATAGACCTATAATAGGTTCATGTATAGCGTTTATCCTAGCAATATCAACAGGTGTATCATGATAAAGAGACGTATATTAATCATATTATGTCCACCGAAGCCCGTTCAAGATAAGTTATTATACGTATAAATACAAATTTTTAAGATCAGTCAAGTTTGTATGTGACTAGATATTATTATGATGAAAAATATTGCATTCAAAAAGCGAGAGCAGATTCAAATTAAATATTTCTGTTCGAAAGACAAACGTAAGCACATACCATAAATAATCATAAACAATACTTGCACAACAAGAAGTATATTTACCAATCAGTCAAGTTTTGTCTGTCATCAGTATGTATGAGATATAATTTAAATAAAAAAAAACTCTTTGGGTCCGAAAATGTGAATTAAATTTGAAATCTATCTGCAAAAATAAATGAATAAGATCGATAAACAAAACATGTAACAACAAAATTGTACTTACCGATCAAATGTTTTTATTCCAACAAAGAATAGACCTTGCTTGATAGGACCCTTGCTATCTGGAGAGAGTGAAACCTCTTGGAAAGGCGCGGAGATTTACCCCTATCTGATATGAGACCCGGGGAGGGGTGAGGCGAGTGAGCCAATGTTTTGAATCAGCTACTTCCGTCAAGAGCGGAGCCATGTTCATGAGCGAAACCCGAGGGAGGGGGGGGGGGGGGGGGGTAAATACAGGGGTGACGGAGCAGAGTTTCACATAGAAACGACCTTCACTAAATAATTATGTTTTTTGTTGTTGTTATATACATAATACAATACTGGGTGGGGGTATAGAGGGGGAAGGGGTAGAAAACAAGCAGAACTTTTACAAGGATTTGATATTTGATATAAAGAAGAATATAGGGGACATAGAGCGATTATTGAGGGTAGAGCGGGTAGTAATGTTTTACATAATTATAAGGAACAACCTTCAGGAAGAAATTTGGGTAGGGTGCAATTAGGCGTGCTTGGGGGAAAGTGAGCCACAATATTCACAGGGGGTCTTGCCTCCCCCCCCCCCCCCCCCCCCCCGCTACCCGCTCCGTAGATGCGCCACCAACATCCGTCGCTTAATAAGATTTGAGGGCGATGCCCTCGACACTCGTTGTGTCCAGGATGATCGTAACTGGCAAGTGGAAGTTTAGGCAAGAAACCTAATTGAATATGCTGAGCAAACATGCAGGTGCATTGACTGTCATAATCAGTGGCGTAGCTACAGAGGGCGTGGGGTACGCCCCCTTGACCCCCAAAACAGAAGACAATCCTTTATGAAATACAATATACATAGCCTGTACCGCAAATATGTGTGTGTGGCCCCGATCCGTCCGACCACGCTTCGCCGCTGGTCACAATTATATAAGATGAGGGATCACCCCCCCCCCCCCCCCCCCCCCTCCCCATGAAATAAAGAACTACACCAAAACCTATTGCAGGCTATGACATTTCCAATTAACACTTGCATAAAATGTCCATATAAGGCAACATTTAGTCTGATGTCATCACGAATCTGTCGAGGGCAAGGCTAAGAAGTGATGAGAAGGGGAAGTACCCGGTATGACCTCAATGCGGTGATTCAAACTGACGGAAAACAAACAGGAAGAGCACGTCCCTGCATCAGGCTTACCTATAGGAGTTTGACCCCCTCTCCCTCCTGTAAAGGAGGGGCACACCTCGTACTACAACAGGTGTATTGCGACATTTATATTCCTTTACCCCACATCCCCGGTTGCACTCAGTTAGAATGAGATTTGTAACGCAATTATAATGTTCTTACATAATTGTAATATATCATTGCGCCTCGCTTTCCCCCTCTCACACAAACCCATTAAAACACCTTTGTATATACCATATCCGTCAAAGTAACAATTACCATGTTATATATAGCAGCTATATAAATAGGACACTTTGCCCCCCCACCCCCCCCCCCCCTCACCCCATCAAAGGCAGATACGTCACTGCCGTACACACTGTCTCTGTCTGTGAAGATAATTTATGGAATATCTGCCTTTGTAATCTGCATTCCACTTGCACTGGAAAATAATTTTGATCAATATACAAATAAATATTGATATTGGGTGCAACAACAACGACAAACAAGTTTCCTATATTCTATATTTTATAGGCTTCTAGGAAAACGTCATTTTGCTGATAGACATCAATCAGCTCAATGAGTGTGGGAAGGGGGCTGTGGGTAACAATACAGGAAGCAACAAAATAAACCAATACTTGGCAGAATTTTGGTATACAGTTTGCTCCTCTTGTAGAAAGCCGTTCTATTATCCGTGCACTGTACCTCGTTTAAGAGAAATACAGGAGGAAATGGTTAAAAATGAAGAATATAACGTAATAAGTGAAATCGTGCGCCAAAGCGGCGTAGGCTTATTGATTGGGTAATACACGTCACTTTGTTCTGTTGTTTACCCATTTGTATATTTTTGTGAAATAATGAGTGCTCCTACATGCTAGGTACGCGCCTCCCACCACTAAGTTCATTATGCATGATTGATGATGATGATGATGATGATGATGATGTTGAGATTGCTATCAAGGTGATGAAGAGGATGATGCTGATGATGATGATGATGATGATGATGATGATGATGACGATGATGATGATGATGATGATGATGCTAATGATGATGATGATGATGATGATGATAATGATGATGATGATGATGATGATTATGATGCACTCTAAAAAATAACTAGTCAAAATGACCAGAAACCTAGTAAGCCGGGCACCTGCACTATTTCTAGTCAAAATGATCTGGAAAATCTAGTCAAATACGTTGATGTTCTAATTTAATATTGCCTTTGTATACAGAAAAAATATATTTAAATTATACTTAATAACGTGAAAACGCTATTGAGTATAATTTTAGATTATTTGTCTGTATAAAAAGACAATATTTAATTAAAAGTAAAAACATCAATGTATTTGACTAGATTGTCCGGATCATTTTGACTAGAAATAGTGCAGGTGCCCGGCTGATTAGGTTTCTGGTCATTTTGACTAGTTATTTTTTAGAGTGTGATGATGATGATGATAACAATGATGATGATATGGTGCAAGCCTGATATGGTGATTTGATGTTGGCGATTGCATGGTGGTACGTGTTGGTGGTGGTAGGTGTGGGTGGGGTTGGTGGTGCAGTGGCATATAGCGTGCCCGTGGTCGGACTGATTGGGGGAGGGTGACACGCAAATTATTTCTTTGTTATTACACAGATTTCCCCTCCATGTTGTTTTCAAACTAACAGTAATGGGAAGGCACGTGCCCCCCCCCCCCCCGGGCCCCAGGTAGCACAAGGTATGCAATGCAATGCACATGCGCTGCATAATAATATTTGTACGTGTCTGGAATCGAGACTAGCGAGTTACTCGTGTTGTTTAGCCGCGCCGAAAACAAAGTGGAAAAACGTGATATTTGACAACGAATGTCTTTTGTTGTATGATTTAAGTGCGAATAATATTCACGATATCCTCTGGAAGTAGAGCCTTTGCTGGTTGAAAGGTAGAAGTGGATCAATTTTTGTTCTGCCTCATTCGAGAAATCGCTGATCGTTTCATGCCGTGAGTACTGTCCCACGTATTCGTATTTGTGTATTGTACTTTGACTTTTGTTTACAAAATTCATACATAATTAATGAAATCATCCATACATTTGTCATTATTAATTGCATGGTCTATGTGTTTGTGATAATTTATATTGAACATATTCATTGTGTGTGCTATGCTATGTCCTAACTAAGAGTCTAAGACGGTGTTGCACAAATACATAAGCATACAAAATAGCTTAAATTAAAAATAAAAGTTATGAAATAAAAAGATACATTCAACTTTCAAGTCATTATTATTATAATTTATTAATATTAGTTCAGTCTTCAGACTTCAGTCTGTCGGTCTTCAGAAGAACGTTTGTAGTGAATGTACTTGTACTATGACTGTAGAGACAAACATTTATCATTTGGACATTTTTGTTTACATGCTAATAATAATATGCTAATGTTCTGATTAGTGCTGTAAGTGTAACTGACCTTGATGATCGGATCGTTTGATCGGATCGGCAAAATTTTATCGATCTTCGAAATCGGATCGATGATCGGGATCGGATGATCGGCTATAAACAATTAAAAAAAAAAAATAAATAAATAAAAAAAAAAAAAAAAAAAAAAAAAAAAAAAAAAAAAAAAAAAAAAAAAAAAAAAAAAAAAATCGTTTTTTTTTTTCTTTGGAAAATGATCCCCAAAAAACACAATTTAGGAATATAAATGAATACCAAAGCAACATATATCCATATTAATAAGCCCAAGGTAATCTTGTACGGGTATGCTTTCATTTCAAACTGATTACCTCTTCTTTTACAAAATTACTCACGCCGATTTTGAGCTTAGTCCCATGTGATTAATTTGGCGTAACCCTCCAGAAACACATGGGACTAAGCTCAAAATCGGCGCGAATAATTTTGTAAAAGGAGAGGTAATCAGTTTTAAATGAAAGCATACCTTGGGCTTATTAATATGGATATATGTTGCTTTGGTATTCATTTATATTCCCAAAATATGTTTTTTGGGATCATTTTCCAAAAAAAAAAAAACATTTTTTTTTTTTTGCCGATCCGATCTTCCGATTTTTTCTGCATGATCGGAAATCGGCAAAAACGGTCCGATCATGTATGATCGGATCGTGATCGGCATGCCGATCCGATGATCGGTTACAGCACTAGTTCTGATGGAAAGCTATGCATTTTCATTAGACTGTTTTTTGCCTACAGAAAACTTGAAATAAATCGTACCAGAATTTATTTCTTACCCAAATGTTTACACTACTCAGACTCAGAGTCAGAATATGGGATTAGGATCATTATCTTTGTATGTATCTTTATAATTATATGTATTTTTCATTCTTTCCTTTATTTTCAGATAGAAAACTGCAGTCGTCATCTTAAACTTAAATACATCAAACAAACATAAATTCAAGAGACAAGCAACTTTACATCTCAGTTGAAGTAGAGTCCGAGACGAGCAAAACCAAATGATGGAAAGTACAGGAGATTTGTCTATCGAGCCGGCTGAATGCAGACTGGGAGTCCATAGCTTCTCAGACAGGCTGTTGGACCAGGAGGTTTATTTCCACGTCACCAAGATGCAAGACAGCTTCATGGTGTGGATTGGAGCCAAGCCAGCCAACATGGCCAACTTAGCAGTTGCCATCAATACAACATTTGTAAGTACAGCCATACAAGTTTACAACACATTTAACTTACCATACTGCAGTTGTGTGTCATAGGCAATGCATCTAAACAATGCATGGTTAGGGGTACTTTTGTACTGCTAGCACAAGCATCGTCTATGTACACTGTACTCTTTCCCTCTCAGTCACACAGGTTACTGTATTTAAACCTTTTATCTGTATTTAGCCCTATATCAGGGTAATAAATGATATCCATTGTTAATAAATTAAATGTCTAGATCCATCTATAATGTATCTTACATTGTTATAAATTGATAAACAAATCTTTTAGGCCAAATAAAAAAAAAAACATGTTTAGTGTCCCCGCCCGCTTCCTTTTTGGAGGCCGCCTGCTTTTTTTTTTTTTTTTTTTTTTTTGTGAAAAATCCGAAAAAAATGTAATTTTTTTTTTTTTTTTTTTTTTTTTTTTTTTTGGGGGGGGGGGGGAAAAAATGATTTTGAAAAAGATCGTACTTTTAATATAGACTCATTCGTTATTTTGGATAAATGGGTCAGTCGGCCATTTTGAAAAAAAGTCGGCCATTTTGAAAAAAGTCGGCCATTTTGAAAAAAGTCTGCCATTTTGAAAAAAAAAAAAGAAAAAAAAAAGGGCCTCCTTCCTTTTTTCAAAAGAGCAGGACGCTAAACATGTTTTTTTTTTTATTTGGCCTTATATCTGTTATTACAGTGGAACCTCTTTAAAGATGACCTTAGGACCATGAAATTACCTTGTAAGTACATATTATCAGGGTGAAGACATAAAAAAAAGAAGAAAGAGCTGGGACCTTTAAAAAGAGAGTTTTTGTTATATATAAAGCACTTTTAATGAAGAGGTTCTACTGTATCGTGGAGATATCATCTCAAATAAACATTAATCATGTTGTTCCTTTGTTATCTTGAATCTAGGACTCTGTACCAAGCACCAGCATGTTGATGGGAGATGTGTCTGATTTGCAACCGACAGCCCTAGCACAGAAATTAGGTGAGGATACAAGTGTGCAAAAGAATGTGATCTAATAGGGAGAATTATATAACTACAAAGTCAGTGCAATGAGTTAGCGAATATCACTGTATTTTCTCCATTTCTCAGTCATATATTTACCATGTAATTTTCACACATCACTCAATGGACATATGTCCGTTCAATTATTTTCTATTCAAATTGTCAAAGTCGAGAAGAAGACATTATTACTTTGTGATTTGTTCATTTATTAGAAGTAAGTATTTTATTTTTGTTTAACTTCACAGCCACTCTTCTTCATCCTATTTTATTATAGTCGTATAACATTCATTCAAAACGTTCTTGTTTTAATATGATTTTATAATGATACATGTTCTCTTTTGTCACATAGGCAAATTGATGGTTTGAATCACTATTTGTAATGATTGCATATTTTGTATCTTTTTGTTTCTTCATCATAGCCAAAGCTACGGGAAAACAAGTATTTGTGAGCTGCAATCTCCGTCTAGCTGACAAGATGTTTGTTTCACTCGTTGAGAAGAGAATAAAGGACGAGATGAAGTCAAACCCTGACAAATTTTTATGAATGGATTCAACTTGCCTCATCACACAGCAATAAACAACAGGTGAGATATTTTTGTTTGAAGTGGCATATCTATTGCAACTTCACTATATACAGCTTGTACATTCAACCTTGCATACATTAAATCTATGAGAAGGAAGAAAAAGCATCATGTTGACTTTTGTGGAAAAGCACAAAAGAAAAGGAACCCAAATTAACATTTTAGTTTGATGTAACCAAGGGCCCTGTTTAATAACACTTTTCCTTTTGTTGTAAATATCCAGTTATTAATTACTTTGACCTCGGCCGATCAAAACTGAGCATTATAGATGGCATGGTACAATAAACAAAAAATAATCAGACAAATTTTCAACAATCGGACAAGTTTTATGAAACTGGGCCCAGACTTATGCGAGGTTGACTGCAATATGGAGCACACAAACTAAAGGTCAGTACTATCCATGGCATCTTACATTTTATTTTATTTTTCACTTTTATCATCAAAACATTGAAAGAAAAGAAATGGAGACTTGCAAGAATTTCTGGGCCTCAAACCATCTTTGGGTTTCTCCAATTAAAGAATAAGTCAATAAATTTTGTTTCCAAAGCTCCGGGTCATCAAGCTAGTGCAAAGTGCTCAGTCCATTTCAAGAAATCTTCTCAGATCAGAAAGAGAAACGATCGATTGTAAGTCAGTTCATGTGTTCTAAATGCGCAAATCTGATTGGTTGAAAAGCGCATATTTTCTGACTTACAATTAATTGTATCTAACAATGGATTGTACTTTTTTTTGCAACGGGGCCCACATGTTATCAAATTTTTAATTATTTTTACAATTTAGTTTATAGTAACTGAAAAAAATCAAGCTTTTGTTTGATCAAAATGAATCTCAAAATCACTTTGAAATTTAGAATCGGTGGTTCACAGGCCGTATAAAACATGTACAATGTAACAGGTAAATGTTTTGCACTCTTGTAAGATTTGCAAAGATCTGATATGTTGAAGTTGCTCTTAATCTCTTAATATTGAACAAATTGTTCATATCAGTATGAACTTCAATCATGGTCATACAGTTGTTTTAAATACACTCATGTGTCAAATATGAACTACCTGTGTCAACTATCAAAGTTGACTGAAGTTGACATGTTTGGTTACCAGGAAAATGCAATATAAAATGTACTTTACACTTATAAGATTTGAAATCAATGCTCATCTCATACAGTAGCTAGCATCTGTAATTAGAAATGACTGCAGACTGGCAGTAATACTGACAGTTACTTTTTAAGTTCTGCATTGAATTTAAAGATATCTAGCTATTATGGCTAGTAAGAAACAGTACACATTCACCAACATTCTAATTTATAAAATTTGTTAACTTAATGACATCACTGTTGGTGGTCACTTTATCAGTATAAATGACATTTTCATTCATTCGTAATTAGATTACATACAATTAGGTACCTCATTACCAGTGTCTAGTAATGAAGAAAATCATGTTATACAAAATAAACACAAATTAAATTTTCTGACCTGAAGAATTTATCTAATAAAATTATTTAACAAAATTACTGACCAGAAACTTGTAGTCTTCTGTGATTTGAAGAAAACAAATATAAAAAGCTGATACATGTACATGTAGCTTGAGAGCATATTTCCTTGTAAACAATCTAGATCTCATTAAGATCTTCAATACTCTTCAAGATCTATTCTACTGTAATGTCTGTTATAACATGGACCCTACTAGTAGGATCCATGGTTGTAGTTAGTTTAGCGTAAACACACACAAATGTGTGCTTTCAGTGTTCAACAATATGACAAATGAGTTGACATTGCAGCACTGTGTGCATGAGTGAGTGAGTGAGTTTTGGGTGAAGACCACCATCTTCTTCAGATCTTTGAATTGATCCTGATCATGCTCATCCTGAGTTCATGCTCTTCTCGCTTCCACGTGTGCTCCTCGAGATGCCAGGCATGCTCCTCCCTCATCAGGGAGATCCTGACGTCATGCTGCTCCTGCAGGAGCCGCCTCTTCATCTTGCCCAGGGACTCCTTCCTTGGTGATCCACCCACCAGTGAACGACTACTCCCTGCTGCACCCTGCTGCCTGTGAACACTCTGTGGATCTTGAGACCTGGAGGGGCCTCGCTGTACCTCTTGCAAATCAGAGTGCACCTGGTGATTCCTGTTGGGGGATGGTTCCCTCCTGCCCATCGCACGCTTTGGACCCATGATGCCAACTGGGCGCTTCTCGATCACACCAGCACTGTTGTGTGCTTCACCCCTGCTCCCACGACCTTCAGAAACCATACTTTGTCTTGGTGTTTGCTCTGGGCTCTGCTGGAGATAGCTGGACTGTCCAGTATCTCCACGGGGAAAAGAGTGTGTTGTAGAGTATGAGGTGTCAGAATCTTCGGCGGATGAGATCCGTTGCCCAGGAGGGGTGATCGCACTCTGGCGAGGGGACACCATCCGCTGTTCATGTATTCTTATCTGGATGTTGCTGAGACCATTTTTGCTGCTGTTAGTTGGTTCTGTGAATAAAGGGATGTCTTTCCGGACCTTCTCAAGCTGGGTGACATTTTGTGATTCTGCATTGAAAGAGAAAGATAATGAAATATAATCAGAAAATGTTAAAATACATTTACTATTTACTTTTTTATTAAAAGAGTGCATGATATATATATATAATTAACTTTAACTGCCACTGAAGTTCCATACAGTACTAGCTTTTGGCATTACATTTTGGGATCCATGTCAAACTACCGTAAAATTAAATAAAAAGAACTATCATCTGCCATACTGTAATCTAGACAATAAAGTACTCAACTATTTTCCTGATCTCAAGTTCAGTTTTGCAGCATTCATATACTAAGATTGGTTTTGTCAATTGTAGCAAAATAAGGATTCAAATAACCTTACATATAAGGCAGGGCTCAACACTAGTAGCACATATCTGATTGCCCAGGGCAAGTACAAATTGATGTCGGGCAAGTAAAATTTGGTCTAGTTTGGTTGGGCAATTAACATTCCTTTTTATGAGAGAAACATTTTATGCCTTAAAAATGTATAAATCTTATCTAGAAACAAGGAAGATATTTGCCATGTAGATTGAGCTACCTACATGTAGCTCAATTTATATTTTACCTTTCGTTTCTCATTGTTTTTTCTGGCAAGTAAATTTTCTGCTTGGAAAAGGAAAATTTGAAAATTTCTTGCACAATTAAAGGGGTAGGTTCAGTTTTGATATAGAGGGTGCTGCACGAAATCATTTTTTGGTGAGATTTTGAAATTTTGAAAATTTGAAAGAGCATACAATTTGAATGGCAGAATAAACTTAACTTGATCAAAATTGGTTCAGAACGGCTGAAATATCAAGTATTTCCGATCGGAATCAATGATTTTAAAAAAAAAAAAAAAAAAAAATGCTTACACTATTCAAAACATTTCAAAAGAGGTTTTTAAATAGTTGTTGATGATCTCTCTATTTAATCATTATTTCAACAAAACATGCATAATGATAATTGTTTATGAAAATGAAAAATGGTTGAAACCATCTGCTTTTTTAGAGTCTTTTAATGGCTCTCTTTGAATGATAAGTGGGCTTTTTACTTAGTCGTTTGTATTTTCTATACCTTTCGGGCATTGTGATTGTAGTAATTTTTTTAAAAATTGAAATAAATTATGTATGTATGTGTGTGTGTGTGTGTGTGTGTGTGTGTGTGTGTGTGTGTGTGTGTGTGTGTGGGGGTGCGTGCATGCGTGTGTGCGTTTGTTTGTTTGTTTATTTATTTATTTATTTATTTATTTATTTATTTATTTATTTATTTATTTATTTATTTATTTATTTATTTATTTATTTATTTATTTATTTATTTATTTATTTATTTATTTATTTATTTATTTATTTATTTATGTATGTATTTATTTATTTAAATTTATTTATTTATTTATTTATTTATTTATTTATTTATTTATTTATTTATTTATTTATTTATTTATTCATTTATTCATTCATTCATTCATTCATTCATTCATTCATTCATTCATTCATTCATTCATTCATTCATTTATTCATTTATTCATTCATTCATTCATTCATTTATTACTATATTATTATTATTATTTTATTTATTTATTTTTATTTTTTTTGGGGGGGGGGGGGGGGGATATATTTAACATTCGTCAAAAAAGTATCACTTATATCAAGTAATTGCATTGAGTTGTATGCGCATTTAAAAGAGCTCTTTTATGTCCAGAATTGATAGGGCTACAACACCCCAAAACACCTGATATAGTTCTTTTGTTTGAACCACACAAAATTGGGGAGTGTACATGTAGGAGGAATATTAAAGTTAGAGCATAATGCAGTTATTTACCAGTATGTGTTGCTCCTTGGAATTGTTCATCAGCATCATCTGAGACCACCTCATCCTTGATTTCAATGACCTGCACCGAAGAGTCTGATCTGTTGAAGCTCTCGTCTCCCCTGGAGGTCATGGCAGTGATTGCGACTGGGACTAAGTTTGCTTCAGGGCCCTGGGTGATGGTAGAAGATGATGGATGATGGCCTTGGACAGCAGTTAAAGTATGAGGATAAATACCAGAGGCTAGATGCAGCGGTGGTGCCGAAGATACCTGGAGACCAAAGATGTTTTGAGCTTCTCCTGGAGTGGAGAAAGGAATGGTATTTGTTGGGATCGACATAGGATTAGGCGGTGCTCGATTCATCTTCTGTTGCATAGCAGCAAGAATGTGAGTTGAAGGATGCGATGTCTGGAGCAAGGACTGTTGTGGGAGTATGAACTGGTTAGGTCTGGAAATCGCCATGGATGACTGGAGGGATGGTCTGATAGAGGGTATGGATTCTCTTGGTTCCTCTTGAACTGACAGTATCTGCACTTCTGTGCATGCCTCTGCATCGTCAGGGCCCATTTCCGATTCATTCATTGCTGTAATAAGAGCCTTCAGCTCCAGGACGTCCTTGTTCTTTGACCTGTTGAGCATGTTCATCACGCAGGTCTTAATCTCTCTGGCCGTTCGCTGCCCCTCGATGCCAGGAGCCCTGTTGAATTCCCACATCATGGTGGTCCAACCTTTCCTCTTGGCCATGATGGTGTCCCCGTCTTTCTGCTTAGAGAAGAGCACCAAGTGGTCCTTGACCAGATTGGTCAGGAGTTTCTTTTCTGAACTTGTGAAGCGATGAACCTGCAAGCGGCGTGACACCAGCATCTGGGCCTGCGAGCCGCCTTTCCTCTGCATGGTCTTCCGCACAAGGTGCTGCAGGCACATCTTGAACTGTCTGACGTTCCATTCCCTGTTGGCAGTTGTGTTGAATTTTGTGAGCATTCTTTCCCAGATTTCACGGTTTATTCTCCTGATTGCCGTGGGCTGCAGCAGTTCTGGAGCATCATTCTTCACGACATCCAGTAAGATCTTCCTGTCCTCTGCAGAAAATGGTCTCTCAAACAAACTTCCAACTGCTTCTTGCAGATCCATTCTGTCGGTTCAAGTTGTATGACTAGTTTGCAGAGCTGCAATCGTTCTCCCTTTATGTGGTCAAAGTCAGTTAATAATATGGATACAAACTAATTGTGTCAATGTTTCACGTTTGTTGAATAAACTCATAGAAAATGCACTCAATTGAAAGATGTACGTATTGCACAGCAAATTGAAGTACTTCAGAATTCACAATGACTGCATGCAATATGTGCAGTCACACATTTTGAACGCCAGATGCTCAAATCTTGCAGTCTATTTCGGTATAACGTTTGTAGACAATCACGCAACAAGTTATCAACAAATTGAAATATGAAAATGGACAGGAAGATAGGTGAATAAATAGCAGAATGATGTCAATAATGAGTTTCAAGAGAGAAAATGACTTCCTGTAATACAGTCTCTGTAGAGTGCAAATGGGGAGTGCTGTGCATGCAGGCAACTTGCTTTCAATACTGCATGCATTGTGCATTGTATATTATGTGTGTGTGTGTGTGTGCATACTTGAAGGGATTTTGTGATTGTGTACAATAGATTGAGTGTATATGTATGGTTGCACACACACTGTCAGCTGCGCTTCACACTGTGCATTCATTTCACTGGGTATGCATTCAAGCCAACAGGATCTCATTATGTGCCCATATGCACTCTGCATAGCACATGTGCACAACCATGAGTGTATAGACTTGAGTGGAGTGCTCACAAATCACACAAATATGTCTGTGCAGGTGCACTGTGTGTGTGTGTGTAGTAGGCCTATTGATGCTAATTGCTCTGTGCTCTGAATACAGTAGTGCAAATGGTGTGTGGTGTTTGTGTGTGTATGTATCTCAGATACATGTGTGTGTTAACCCGTACACTACGATACTCTGAAATCCCCATATACTTTGTACACAGGCCTCCTGGTTCCCGTAGTCAAGGGGTTAATTATGTGCTATGAGACAGGTGTCTTTGTGTTTTGTGCATTATTTATTGTTGACTACATGTATTGGTACAGTGCATTCAGGGTAATTTGAGTTGATGGCTAGTTGATTGATATGCCTGCCTGTAGTCTTTCAATCTAGACCCTGACTCACCCAAATGTGACATTTGTATTTATTTTGTAGTAGAATTATATAATGTGAAAGGAGATCGGCATCATATCCCTTGGTATCCACGTTATTTATCCCTTTTGATAAATAACAGTACGACAATACTCTACCCAGAGGACTGTATTGAAATTTGAAGAAGAAGAAAAAGAATAAAACAATGAACCGTGCATGTGGGTGAATTGATATGGGATATTTGTACATACTCGGTGGCGTAGCGATGGTAAATAACATAATATGGATATGTTGCCCAATTGGGTAGACCATTTGGGTAGACCATTTATGAAATTTTACTTGCCCAACATTAAATTTTACTTGCCCTGGGCAAGCAGGCAAGTGCTAGTGTCGACTATCAAGCCCTGCTTTAATGATTTTGTAGTATTTTATACTTAATTAAAGGGGACCACCAGGCAAAGAACAATATATGCTTTGGTACCGTTTTGTGATATCAAATAGATACCCAACATTTTGCAAAGGGTTGTGTAATTCATAAACAAAGCAATTAATTTCCACCACTTACGGAACCACTGCTATTTCCTGGTTCCATACGGGCCAACCATTTGCGAGTGCGCCAATGCTATTCACGCGCATGTTTGTAGACAATAGATTCCTGGGCGATTCGTTCGCTCTGCATGCACATCGCAATTCACCGCACACATCGCAGTCTTCGCAATTCAGACCGCATGAACGCATGCTTTAGAATGGTGATGCGTTTCCAATTATATATCTTTTTTCTGGAAACATATTTTTGTGAACTTGTTGATTATTTTTGGGTGGTGGTACCCTTTAATGTTATTATATTTCTGATATTTCCCCCACCTCCCCCGCCCCCTCGTGATCGACGCCCATGTTTTGACTGATGAAATTCAATGACCATTTTAGGAAAATCAAGACAATTGAGGAAGTGATTATTGGATCTTTGGAAGGAACTAGGAAGTTGAATAGTATCCTAGGAAAGAATCACAAACACAATGGAAACCTGTGGAAAATATTTACTCCAAAAGCCTCCAAAATAACTTTTATTTCTTTTATTTATGAATTTCACAATTGTACTTGCCTGAACAGAAAATTGTAAAATTGTAAATAACGATGTGAAAAAAAGGGAAAAATTAATTGTCCTGTAGAGGTAGCTCGATCTGCTTGACAAATTTCTCTCTGTTTGTAGATGAGATTTACACATAATAGCCCGGTCACATATTAACGGATTGCGCAAACGTATGTCAAACAGAGAGCTAAATTTTTCATCCGTTCTATACGTTTCTTGTCCGGTGATGTACGTTGTTCTCTGTTTTGTACATGAAGCAATGGAGACGACTTTCATCACCGGATAATTTAATTTCGCAAATTGTCTATTCGTTGGGAATACGTTTCCGCTATCCGTTGATATCTGACCGGGCCATTAGGAATTACATTTTTCCCCTCTCATAGTTGAACAGAAATATTTGTTGCCTAATCGGACAACCAAACTTGACCATGAAATTTGTCATGCTCGACATACATTTTTCTTGCCCCGGACAACACGGCAAGTGATAGTGTCGAGCCCTATATACAGTTTGTAATTGTACCATTCTGCAGCCATTTGGGTACGGGAATGACAATTATTTTAGTAATATTTTTTCCCAGAATTTACATGATAATTGATTGCACCTTAAAGAGGTAGTACAGTTTTGGTAAGGCTGAGCGTTAGTTACCAAAACCTGCACAATAGCATTACAAACTAATAGTTAACGGCTAAGTAAAAAACTGTTATCATTAAAAAAGAGTCATTAAAACACAAGAGGGCGCTCTCTAAATAAGCATTTTTAGAAAGATTATGCATGGGATGTTTTGTTAAAATAATTATTAAATAGAGAGATCACCAAGAACTATTTAAAAACCTCTTTTGAAAAATTTTCAAAAAATGTAAACATTCAACAAATTTAAAACATAATCTTATAAATCTGGGGCCCAGATTTATTCAAAAAACAATTATTTTGCGCAGCGCCCTCTATACCAAAACTGAACTACCCCTTTAACCTTAACCCATTGCCTGGGGGAACCCGTTGGGCCTTGTGAAATTATAGGGAATGCAAATTTCACCAGCAAATTCATATAAAAAACAATGTTGCTAAAGTTGCTAAAAGTTCACTCTACATCTGAAAAAAAATACAACAAATCAGTATGCTGTTCATTGTGCATGCCTGGATCTCAGTCTTATCAATAACTGGTCAAAAGGTGGCGCTATTCACATACACTGTACCTGCAGAGTGCACAATGATACGTGAAATCAAAATAAGAAAATTATTCACCACCCATTTCTTGTACATATTTTGTATATATTATTTGTATATATGGAAATTCTGTGAAGTGTAAGTAATTTTGAATGTCTATGTCCATATTGGGATTTTAATATATTTTTTGTGGATAATTCATAAAGATTAAATAAACAAGCACACACATCAGTTGTAGACTTGTGAATGACGCCACAACCAAAATCCATACCAAACAAATACATATTAATCATGGAACGTCTCTAGTTAGATTGCATAATATGATTTTATTGCATTGGTTGGAACTTGGAACAAAATAAATCACATTTATAGAAGAAGGAAAATATCAAAATAGAAGAATATCACAGCCGATATTAATGAAAGTAATGGTAAGAACCATAGGATATAACATTCTCATCTTTTTAGGACACAACACTTCAATAAAAGAGTGTGGCTGAAAAGAGTTGTTGGTGTTGAATACAAACAAAAATAGATAATAGATAATACTAATGTTTAATTATCATCTTTTACAATGAAATACATGTACTGGTAACAAAATTAGTCTAGTCGTTGTTCATATGAATTTGAGACAAATCAAGACACAGCAGATGAAAATGAAAGCAAATTGACATTTTACATTCATAGTATGACTTACATGTTCTCCTTTTCTAAATAAGAGTTGTCCAATGTAAAATTGATTACAGTGTTATAAAGAGGTACCTGATATAATGAGGCCATTTCACAGGTCCAGGTTCTTTGTATTTTATTAATTTTAGATAAGATATCTGATATAACAAGGTAAATTCAGTGGGCTCGTTGCTGCTCGTTATAACGAGGTTGAACAGTTCATCTAAATAAGGCAAAACAAGTATTACACTTTTTGATTTAAAAAAAAATGTATGACTGGCTAACAAAGTCAGGTGTTCTGCCTGCTGTATATTTTAATGAATGAAACATTTTCATTTCAAGTTCAGCTGAGGGGTAGAAATAAAACACACTTATTTCAACTGAATACTAAGAACTAGAAATGGCGTTGGTCCACTAAAAATCTGCTTCGGGCCACCACATTTCAATGATGCTTAATTCTTCTGGCTCGGAATAGGCAACCAAATGTAACATAGTTTATAAAGTTTCACCATTGTTTGGGGCCACCAGATTCAAGTTTTGGTCCACTTGAATTTGAAATATCTTGTTTTTACTTGCCATACTGGACCTCAAGGCTAACAGTTGTATTTCTATCATTGCAAATAATATGCGACAGTTTGATCTCTTTACTGTATTTATGACAAACCACATCATAAATAACAGAGTCAGTGGCGTAGCTACAGGAGAGCACGGGGTGGGGGCGGGGGCTGTGCCCCCAATAATTTGGAAAAAAACAATACAAAACACAAGGGGAACATTTGTTTTTAAAACAAAAAAATATATGTAAAGTGTGCCCCCTCAATCATTGCGACCACGCTACACCACTGAACAGAGTTGTAAATAGAGTTGACAGTTGATTTGAAATGATTTGAACATTATCATACAAGGAAAGAAAAACAAGTTATTTCTTTTCATGGCACAGTCCGGTCACGTTAAATGACAAATTTGTTTGTTAAACATACAATCTAAATTTAATTATAGAAGAAAGAATACATTTTTTCCTTTCATGGTTCAGTCTGATCTCTTTGACTGACACATATTCACACCATATGATTAATAACAAGAGTTGTAAATATAGCTGATTTAAATTATTGTTAATTAAGACAGGATAAATTATTTCCTTCCGCAGTTCTTTCTGCAAGACTGAATACATTGTACAGTCGAAACTCTTTATAAGGAACTCTGTTATAACGAGGTACCTGATATAGCAAGGCTATTTCACAGGTCCAGATTCTATTTTAAAAATATTGTTAAGCCCTGACACAACAAGGGGCCCAATCACAATGCTCGTTATAATTCCGTTTCACTGTAGTGATTAGATTTTCCAAGTCTGCATAGATAATTATATAATTATATATATATATATATACTTTTTTAAAACTAAATCTTTGTTTATAAATTATGTTAAATCTCTACAATAGAGAAAAAATAATCACACTATTGCCACTCCATCCTATGAGACTAATAGGTTACATAAAAAAAAATCGTGTCACAAAGGGACCTCTTATAGATAATAAGGTCTGTTATAAAAAAAAAACCTAGTAACAACGTAATTTTGCTGATCCAAGCTCTTTATATTTCTTTATTTTTAACTCTGAAATAAGGTACTTTTCATGGTCCCAATGTCCTCATTATAAAGATGTTCCACCGTATACGTACAGGATAAACCTTCTCATGTGCTTGATCTTGCACAACTAAAAACAAAACATTGACATTAAATCTTAGATGTGCTATATCAGAACAGTCTTTGGTACTTCCTTCAACCTACATGTGTACAGTAAACTTTTAGTTAAAGGGATCTAGTAACTTTGCTGACATGAGCAAAAAGTGATGAATGGTTGATACAATGTATATTTTTGTGATCTGATATGTCCACTAAGAAATGTGTGAAAATTTAACATTAAATGAATGTTATATGGCCGAGAAATGAGCAAAAATGGAAAGTGATATTTGCAGACTCACTGCACTGACTTTGTGCACAGCTATATCTTTCCAGTGGATAATTATAAATCTTAAAACTTCAATCGTAAATATCTTTCTAACGGAAGGGAAATTTGGAAAACCAAAACCTGTTCCATGATTATAATGGCAATACGAATACAACAAGGTATGAGAGAACCATCAGAGTTCTGAGTAAGTTTTGTGGATTTGGACAATGTTACTAGATCCCTTTAAGGGTCGTCACACAAGGAACATGAATATAATTAATATGTGTGTACTAGTCTCTTACAAGTACTTACATGTAGCCATATCTGGCCAGGATCAGAAAGACAAATTGGACTCCCGTTGACAAATTTTACTAAGAAAAATAAATTTCCAAGTCCTGACCAAATGTCACAAATTCTTTGTGCTTTTAAATGTACTTGACCATGCTTCATTTCAAAATATAGATGAAAGTAATTTTATTGGTAAACTATTAGAAAAAGTTGGTTCCATACCTTAATGAAAAAAAGATCACTTGATTCACTTGAAAGTTAAATTGAGCGAGCGGTTAACATGCTTTGCATTTAATATATTCAGGAAATCGGCATGAAAACAAAGTGGGGAGCATGGGTTTGTTCGCATTGCAGTTAATCAAATACAAACAGTGGATACATTAAAATAGCTCACATTATTTAATTTTGGGGGCATAATTGATTTGAAGCTAATGTATTGGAAGCAGTAAAATGTTTGCATGGTAAATTGTTTCTGCAGGTACGCATTGCTAGGCATTTTATGACATCACATTAAGTGATTTTTGTGTGTGTACTGTAGAAATACCCAGTACAGTTTTGGAAACCACTAACTAACATGTCTTTAAAGAACCTCAAAATCACTAAACATTCCAACTGGGAAATGTGGTCAACAAGATGGATTTGTGTCCTCGGTGATAGAGAACAAAAAAGAGAAATTTAGAAAAAAGTGTTCACACTATTAGAAATAAAATCCCAATCCATGATTTCAAGAAAATAATATTATTTTGTCACTTTTGCTTTTAATTTTAAAATAATTTTATCATCAAAATCGGACCTTTCACATCAAGTAATAGTTATTTCTCTACTTCTATTACATGACTGCTGCAGACCGCTAATAATAAAATGATTTTCAAGTCGTGCTGTAGTGAAAAGGATAACCATCTGTAACTGACCTTCTAGGGTAAAAAACGTTTTTAAATTGTAGGTTTCAGCGTACCTTTTTTGTTCACATCAAAGAAGAAATATTCCTAGTATGTTCTAAAAACCATAGAAACACAAACTAGAAGTGTAATTTCAGCAATCAGCTTGTTTCTATCTGTATTACGTCCAATAGTACATTATCAATGAAAAAATCACACGCACATTGATATTGATATTACCATTTTTTTATGAGAGAAAAAAGAAAAAGAATGCCCGTTTTTTGTGACAGGTTACTGTTTTTGAAAATAATCAATACACTACAACACTAATTTCAAGGTTTCTCAATTGTCCTTGTTATAATGAGGTACTACTGTAATAAAGTATTTAATTGCTCACACCACTCCCCACCAATGAAACACAAGTATGCGTTCTATTTTGCAAAAAAAAAATAAACGTATCTGTGAGATTCTATACAAAATACACTCTTAAAAGCCAAATAACAGTATTGGGAAAGTTACCATAAATGAGCTATATTGGCCAATATTGTTGAAATACATGTAGCATTGAAAAAGGGCTTGTGTGGTAAAACCCAAACCTTGGTATTGTTAAATTACAAATTCACTGCTCGTTCGCCCCTCTCCGCCAGACTGCATGCCGTGCATACGTGCACTTGCAAAGCTATCTTTTGCATGCAGCGTTTAAATTTAATCTTTGGTAAAAATATGTTTTAAGAAGTCAATTTCAAAGCAGTTTTTGTCCAAATCTTGGATAGCTTTCACATGGTAGGTGATAAAAGCATGTTTGATTTTTTGTGTGTGAGGCGTTTCCCAATACTATTATTTGGCTTTATATTCATAGCTGGCTATGCAAAGTTTCTGCTGTATGTGAAGGATCTGTCATCACCACACTGATTCTACATTTTTTTCTTTTATTAAAAAAATTATGGAACACCAATGTTCATGTCTTTATAAATCCGTCATAAAGCTATATTTATTGCTTGCATCGTTCCAGAATTTGACACTGGTATACCCATGGAATGTTTTTGCTGCAGGCTGTAGGTCAATGTCGGTATCGGAAGCAGTTGATCCATCGGAAGCCCTATCCATACTCCCGCTACGCTTTCTGGGAGCTTGATCACATGGTTCAGATGAGTACCTAGGTCTTTTAAGAATACCTTTTATAGGATCTCTTGCAACAGGCTCCTTATCAAGTTTTTCAAGGATATCTCTGACTTGTCTTTGCTTTTTGTCTGAATCTTCGGGAACCTTCTGTACGCTAAACCTGCTAGGCCGATTCAAGGGCTTCTTCCTGACAGAGACACTTGCTTCATCCGGGTGTGGATTCTGACGTGAACTTTCTCCAGAAGTTTGAGATGGCCCAGGTTTATCCTGCGTTTTCTCAGTTTTCTGTGATTTGGTTTCATCTTGGTCAACCATTTTCACTGTAAAGCGACTAGGTTTCCACCTTTTTTTTTGTCTGGAGGTGTCCCTCTGGACATACCCTGTATACGATGGCACATTCAGGTAACCATGGGAAGAATATCTGTCTGCAGAACCATCTGACTCGTTATCTTTCTTTGATACATCCGTGTCACTTTCGCTTTCATCTGTGATAGTTATTCTCACCTGTGATTGTCTCTCCTTTGGTGGGCTTTCTTTTATTGGCACTACTTTTTCAGGAACTTTTGATACACTGAATCTTGATACATTTTTACTGGTGCTAACAGGAGCCGATTGAGTCCTAGATACAGGTTTCTGATTGGGTGGCGGCTCTGGAACAACAGTCACTTGGAACCTGGAACCCTGTCCTTTTGCTTCAGCATGTTGTGAGACGTGGAACCTGGAACCCGGTTTCTTCGCTCCAGCAGCTTGCGAGACTCCAGTGTTTTGGGAACCTGTTGAAGTTGATGGTGTATCGTGATCACTAGCTGGACTTTCATCATCGCTATGTTCACTTATTACAACGCTTGGAATACTGTCACTCTTTATCCCCCCTGGAGGACCATGGTATACGAATTTGACACCATCATTAGGACGTGGACTTACATTATTCAACAGCTGCAACGATTCATTAGGACTGTTTAATTTTGGTTCTTGCTGCTGGTCATGCTGGTGATGTTTGTGAGGCCTTCGGAGATGAAATGGTACGTGAAGTTTATGTGAATGCTTGTTGTAGGTGTTCTTATTGGAGTCTTGCATCGCACCACCATCTGCTTGCGTCTCCTGCTGCTTCCTAAGTTCCATTTTCAGCTGCTGCGCCAACTCTCTGCCCGTGATGGTGTTCAACGTTGTATCGTAAGGACCCTGACTTACTCTCCGGTCATACTGCGCACTCATTCCCACCTTCATCAGCGCCTGCCTAAGCTCTTCTTCTGGTGTTTTCTCCACCTCTTTTTCCTTCTTCCCTCTCAACAGTATCTGCTTGACGCGCTGGCGAACTTTCTTGAAGGAATCACGAGTGCAAACGATACTGAAGTAGACTGCGAAGATACCAGTGAAAGCTAGTGCTAGGCCAATGTAGATCACCTCGTGGTTCTCAAGAAGTCTGTCGCCGAGATATGTTGGAAGACCATCTGTGTGAAAAGAGAAATGGGTTTTGTCACTACTTATTCTGAATCTGATAGTTCAGATTAATTAGAATTGTCCAAACAAAATATTCAACCAATTTTAAACTTAAAAAAAGGACAAAGCCAAGGTCATTCCGGGGGGGAGGGGGGTAGCTTTAAGAATAAATAAATAATAATGATGTTTTTATTTATATATACCGCCTAATATGAATAGTCTCTAAGCGTGACAAAGGGTTATAATTTGTATAGTAGCCCTGTTTTTACAGTGCTTAGAACCTGTTGTTTTGAATGCTTTACAATGAAGGTAAATCCTCTGGTCAAAACAAGAATAAAGTATGTTAAATTATTCCTCTATTTATGGTTCTATTTTACTTATGTAAGTTATGAGCTTCCAGTGAATTTGAATTCATTTCCCAGAGTATAATTACGGCTTCTCTAAATTAATTGTACCTTTGCATCCAAGTTTCTCATCAGAGCCATCACCACAGTGGTCCACCGAATCGCATCGTAGCACCGATGGTATGCAGCGTCCATTGTGACAGTGAAACCTGTCGTAGCTCAGGCACAGTGAGATGTCTGGAAAGAAAAGAACATTTACAGGAATGTATGAATAAATGGACGATTGATTAGAGTACATGCAAACACCCTAATAACTCATCTAAGCAATCTCCACAATGATCCACCAAGTTGCAACGTTGCACCGATGATATGCAGCATCCATTGCGACAATGAAACCTGTTATAGCTTAGGCACAGCGAAATGTCTGGATAGAAAAAAAGGAGAAAACTGTTATACAGGAATATATGCATTAATGTAGAATTGATTTGAGTATTCAGACATCCGTGTTTCTCATTAGAGCCACTTCCAGTGTCCATAGAGTCACATTGTAGTACTGATTGATATGCAGTGTCCATGGTGACGATGAAACCTGTTTTAGCCATACTGTCATGGGGTATTATATGCAGCTGAAGAATAATAGATTGACACAGTTTTGTCGCATTTTCCATTTCACTTTAAATGTAGATATTCAACTTATTTTTCTTCTTCTTCTTTCTCTACCTACCAGATGATTATGAAGACTCCAGTGTTTCACCTTTTGCATTTGACCTTGAATACCTACCAGAAGAGGAGAAGCTCTTGAAGACGCCAGCCGAAAGTCAACAAGTCAACATCCTACAGACTTTCACTATCTACTTATAGAATTAAATTAAATTTTTTCCTTTCTCTTTCTACCTACCAGATGAGATGACGCTTGTGAAGACTCCGGCCCAACCTCTGCCAGCCAGACTGTCGTCAGAAACCATGTGAAGCTGCAGAAAGGAACCTCTGGATACAAACTCTTGGGGCGAGTCCAGCCCACAGATCTGCTTGGAATCGACATCATGGCCACCCTCGTCTTTGGCTTGGACATTGGTCAGCAACAGGTAGTCATCACTACAGTTCTGCTTTGATCTGATGTCAAATTCTGTGAACTGGAGGAAAAATCAAAGAGAGCAAATTTAATTTAATTTTCTGTGACTGTAATTTTTAATGATGGCATATTATTGCCTTTCATAAGTATTGGATAGGCGATAAGAAGACATATTGATATTTGATAGCGCAACGCACAGATATGCTTGTATGCGACATCATGGCTACTCTAATCCTTGGCAGTAGGTAGTTATCAGTACAATTCTGCTTCGATCTTGATGTCAATTTATGTAAACTGGAGGACAACATTTTTATGAAGATATCCATATGATTTTCTTATACATTATAAAAGAGAGCTTAATTAAAATCACTGTGCCTTGATCAGGCTAACCTGCTGGAGTATGCAAATCTATGGACTGGCGACCATCCTGGTCAATCCTTTCTTAGGCTTGGACATTGGTCAACAAAAGACCAATACAGATATGTGTGGATCTGATGTTGATTTATGTGAAATAGAGTACAAATTCAATAAAACTAATAACCATAAAATTTACTTGGACAATTATGTTCAGAGGCATTAATTAAAATCATTAGAATCGTTAGGGCAAATTTGCTGTATTATGCAGATCTGTTGAGACGTTACTAAGCAGCAGGTAGTGGTCACTTCAGTGTTGTGATACAGTGGAACCTCATTATGATGAGCTCTTGTTTTAACAAGGTACCTTTCACAAGTCCAGGTGCCATATATTTTGTTGTTTTTAAGCCCTGATACAACAATATATCTGATATAACGAGGTCAATTCAATGGACCCAACATACTTGTTATAACGAGGTTTCACTGTATTATCTAAATCAATCTGTAGATTTGCTGAGACTGTAACCCTGCGATATGATTGGATGCCAATGGCTGTCAATGTTACTGGTCATCACTATCTACCTTAATCTAATTTCAAATTCTGTGAACCAGGTAGAAAGTCTACCAGAACCAAGTATTTAGTTTTCCTTAATTCTAAAAGGAAAATTAAAGAATAGATATTGAGACAAATTGGTATAAATAAGCATAAAGTCTTAATAAATAAACAGAGGTCCATATAAAAACAATGGAACCTCATTATAAGACCTCTGATATCCCTCTTATAATCTTTAAAAGGTAATATTGCTGGTCAAAACTCTTTACATTCTTATTTTTTTATTTATTGTACCCTGATATAACAAGGTATTTTTCTTGATTGGGTTCATTATTATAAAGAGGTTCCACAGTATAAATTATGTCTGATGGCTTAAAACATTGCTCATTGATATTTCCCCTTTCATAGTTCATTTAGTTGTTTTATGGATGACCCTGAGCAAGTTGCTCATGTATATTACTCTACAATATGAACTTGTAAATGTATGTTTTCATATTTTTGAATAAAATCTTAATCATCATTACAACATATGTTCCTTTCAAAGTTTCAAGTCATTATATGGAATTATCCATCTACAATTGTGTCAATCAAATGTGTGTGTGATGAAGCCAAACTCTTTAATAATGGCCTATAGTCCCACTGCAAGGTTTCCTATCCATTTGACAACCAAAAGGTACTAGCAGGAAGCGAAATGTTGCGGACCAAGTTCGGAATGGACTAGTAGGATACCTTTAATTCAGCTCTGTTTTGTGTGAAACAAAACGTCATGGAACTTCAAAATTTGCTAATACGGAAAGAGAAACGTTACAGTGGGACTAGGCAATAACGTTGAACTTCAAGAAGCTTTCCCTTCCTTTGAATTCATTGCCAGTAGAGTAGTAGACATCAGCCTTACGACAGATTACCACTAAGACTGCTCATAATGTGGAAACATATTTCAGAAATTGTTCTTTGACGATCTATGCATCTAATCGCTTTTTAGTCTTTCATAAATTTACCAAATTATTATTATGATTTTTTGGGGTACTGGGTCCCTTAACAACACACTGGACACCCACCTGTAGGAGAATGTAGCCATCACCGTCCACTGTCGCTATGGTAACCGTGCAGTTGAGGTTTGCTGGATAGTACAGCCCGCCCTGGGAGAATATCATGTCGCCTGCTGAGCGTATCGTATGGCCGCAGTGGTTCACCAAATTAACTGGGAAATGGAAGTAAAAAACAAGAAAAGAAAAGAGTTCAAATACTAGTATACGTCACAGTTGCTTACCACAGTCTTTGGTGGAGAGAAAGAAGGTAGACAGTAATTTACATGTAGTTTAACATACCTCAAGGCAAGAGGCAATCCTGGTGTAACATATGGCGTAGCATGGTCAAACTGATTGGGGGGGGGGGGGGGCATGCAAATTATTGAGGGCATACTTTATGTATTTCTGTATTTGTGAAGGATAGTTTCCCCTTGTTTTTGTATGATTGGTTCAAATCATTGAGGGGAGGGGCACTTGCTCCCCCTGCTAGGCCACTGTCCTTAACGAGTAGGTGGAATTAACATAACATGAAAAGAAACAAGAGTTCAAATGAACATCACTGCTGCTCCCTGCTCACCACATTAACTGGAGAGAATACGAGTAGGTTAAAGGGGACCACCAGGCAAAGAACAACACATATATACTGTATATATACATTATATGTTTTGGTACCGTTGTGTGATACTAAGTAGATGCTCAACACTTTGCAAAGGGTTGTGTAATTTATAAACAATACAATTAATTAGCACCACTTACGGAACCAACATGACTTCTTGGTTCCGTATGCACCAAACATCTGAGAGTGCGCCAATTCGATTCAGGCGTACGTTTGGAGACGTTTTGGGTACCCTTTAAGATAAAAGTTAACAAATTCTTCAGGGCCCCGAGGCTATCCAAGTCGAAAATTGGCTAGAGAAAAAAGCTGCAGTTGTCATGGTTTTTTCACCGTATTAACAAGGAAAAGGAAAGTGAAGAAACAAAAAGAAAGCGTTTTAACATACCTTACCGATTGCCGGTCATTCCAACGATGTGGAAATAAAACAAATTAAATAGTGGACAAATACTTAAAGGCACTAAGGTTATGATATCCCAGTCTAAACTGGGTGGAACTGGAAACAAAAAATGAAGTGCTATGTTACTATCACTGTCAATAACAAACAAAATACAACATGATTGTCCTTGAGACAACCACCTTCCAAGAAGGAATATTATTCAACGTGATGTACCGTAAACTTCCCATATTATGTGATCCCTCGTCATGGAAACATGCTAAGCTAACAGTAACGCTCTACTGGTTTTATAGTCACTATATGGGGACTGAGCTTTCTAGCAGAATCTTCGACGGAGGTTAAAAGATAACTTTGTTGACATGTGCAAAAAGTGATGAATGGTAGATACAATGTATATTGTTGTTATCTGATGTCCACCCTATGTCCACTGGGTTACTGCTTCTGGGTATTGTGTGAAAATGTCAAGTTAAATGGACGTTATATGGCCGAGTAACGAGCAAAAAAATGCAAAGAGATATTCACTAACTCTTTGCACTGACTTTGCACAGGGTTTTAGACTATCCAGTGGATAGTTTGACATCTGAACACTTCAATTGGATTTCCAGGATTTGGACAATGTTACTAGTTCCCTTTAAATGACCGTGAACTCTACTTACATAGTCTGTCCGTTATGAGTCACTATTCGGGGTGTGGCTACCAAAAACTAAAATGGTACGACTTTGACATCATGATGTCCCATTGTCTCCCGCTGAGCGAATCGTACGATCGCAGTGGTTCGTCGTATTATAATTTAGTAGGAAGTCGATTATTAACAAACCAATCAAAGAACAAGTAAGAGTTCATATTATAAGTCACGGTTGCTGTTCTCATTAAAATAAAAAGAGGAATAGTTACAGAAAAGCCTGCTTCATATATAGTCCGATAGTCTGAGGCCAAACAATTCCAGGAATATTATTTGATTCTTTTGTTACAGTTTTACACCATGTTAATTATTGTTAAATTATAATACGAGAGACGCGAGTTCAAATATCAGTGCTGTAGTCGAGTCCACAAGTTCCGAGTCCGAGTCCCCAACGAAATAGCATGTTCCCATTATGTTTTACATAGGGACTCGGCAATATACTCAAAAGCCCAAGGTTAAAGTCAGACCATCGTATTACTTCGATTGATAGATAACAAGGAGTATAATATATATTTCAAAATATTGAGGCTGAAAGACCATTATACAAAAAAGATAATATTTTGAGATTATGAAATTACAACGGCATGCATGTGAAACTTTCAAATAAATAAGTTGTGGATCTGGCGCAAGGAGTTCAGTTTATGATTCATAATTGGGGGGCGTGACTACAAAATAAGTGAACATTATAGAAATAAAGAGTGCACAAAAATGTTCAACTTTTAAGTTGTATACGTCCACTATGGAAAATGGTAACTATAGAAATATGTCAAAATCATCTGTTCTACTATTAGTTTGCAACTGGTGAGTCACGCGTTGAAATATTTGCTGAGAATTGCGCAATGCATATAATAATAATAATAATGGTGGCTACAATATATTCTGGAATGTCTTGAAAGTTAATACAATTTTCTCTCACACAATCTACTTTATTTAATATAATCTGAAAATATCTTGAAATTTAAATATAATTTTCGTTCATATAATCTACTTAATATGCGGAGAACTGAACTCATATGATTTGGTATATAGACATTACGTTTGAAATAATCAACAACCATCGTTTAATGAACGAAAATAAGTACATTGTATTGGTAATCTGCCCAAAGCCCACATTCCTTCCATCAATCTGCTCGTTTTTTATTTATTCACAAATATTTAAACTTGCTTTTGTGACTAGCCTCAACAACTTGAAATTAATCATTGATGCAAACTTTTCTAGAAAGAAGAAAATTGGGAAGGTACTGAGGGTACGCGTGAAAAGACAAACATGGCTATGTCACAAATGCCACCTAAAACAATCATTGCCGAGTTATTAGCTAAACTTCTTAAAGGTTAAATAATCAAGGCAATTTTTTATCACCAAGTTCCATCAATTTTTCGTAAGTCATCTAAGTACCACTTACGAGATTGCCAATAAAAGATTGGGAGTTTGGAAATGTGCTTTTTATGGTAGAATTTATGAATATTACACACGATAGAAAATTATTTTCATTACTGAGAAAATGTCTGCATGTAATCATGATAGTTTTGTTTTATTTATTTTGATTTCAAACAAACTCATCATTGATCTAGTCACTGGAATGAACATTATTTTAATTTGTTTCACAAGTCAAATAAGCAGGCGGACTTTATATTAACCAGTTTCAACTTTTAAGCTAGATAACGGAGATTGTTGCTTCATAGAATGACGGGTGAAGAACAATATACAGGAGTGCTATTCGTAAGAGAATACAAAATTAATTTAGTTAACGTTCAATTATTTTTGAGATTCATATTAAAAAAAAAAAACATATAGGGAAACTGCCCAGAAATACATATATAATATAAATGAAAAAGAGCAAAGAAAATCACTGAGAAAAAATATTCTCTTTGCTCATCAGAGAATCATGTAATGTCAAACAAAGGTCATGAGCGTATTTATGTCGTATGAAGATTCTCCTTATCGAGGAAAGTGTTAATTTCCGTCATAGCATACCCCTGAACATTATGTTCCAAACTTATCTGTATATGGATGCAAGAAATTTTCACGAGTTAATCACGTGACTAAAATTCTGCTAAACCAACGAACGATCTTCTTTAGGGACGCATAAACGTCAATGGTCACGAGGATGATGCAACAGCATGATTCGCCTTATTCATGTTACTGCGGAAATCTCACATTTTTGCATGATGTTCGACATTTTTGACATTATGACTGTTATAAGCACTGCGATTGGCTGGAATACTCACTAATGGAGTGAAAATAATGCACTTCGTGTTCAGGAATGATTGTATGATACTCACGTGGATAGCGCTAAATCAAATGACAGTTATAGTTACACACTTGGACTAAAATAAAATGACATATGAATGTTCATCCTTTGATGTGTGTAATGTCAGACAGGGGTCATGCAAATGAATTAGGGGAAATCTCCTTATTGATGGAAATACACATTTTCCTGGATTGCAAGGTACATCACATGCATCTTTCCTGTCGAGGAAATGAGTGAAATACACGTGATTTTAATTTATCACGATTTTCCTTTTTTAAAAATAAATTAACCTTATCCGTTGAATGTACGATTACATCATATACTATGGCATGTTTTTCCTAGTTATGTATTATTTTGTTTATTTTGATAGTTATATTCTAAATTGTCAAATATACAAAGATGACAACAGAATGATCAGCTAATCAGTGGCGTAGGAAAGAGAGACAAGGGATACCCCCGGGTGTGGAGTTTATTAAAACTAAAGAAATACAAGACAGTTTAATAATCACGCCTATTATTTGTGGATCGTGCTGCCAACTTGTCCGACATCTTACTCCCTCTGATGCATCTAAGACCCCACGTGTTTATATCTACACAAACTATTGAGAAAGATGTCTTCACTTTAGCAGAAAGAGGATAATATTTCCAGGGGGGGGGGGGGGGGGTCGAGCTGCTAACATTTTAGGAAATCATGCCATGCAATCCCATGGCTAGGCCACTATGGCGTGAGTATTATTCAATCTTTGCTAAGATACTATTAGTACATTAAAGAGTACTTGTTCTAGTCACATTTATTGAGAAAGTGTTCTTCATATCTTAAGAAAGTAGACATTTCCTGAATTTAAGGAAATCATTGCTTAGACTACAGTCAAGTGCCTATGATTGCCTACATCAATTATCAAGAAAGTGTTCTTCACTTTTTGGAATAATTTAACATTCTCCCCAAAGTCGTATCAGTCACCAAATGCAACTCGGGTTGTAATCTCGGTAATGGAGGGGAAACAAATCACACAAAGTGGTTTGAGGTATCCACTTTCTTTCGAGAGAAATGCATTTTTTGTTGGTAACTATCGCCATTTGTATCGTGGTAGTGTGAGTGTCAACGGGAGGAGGAGCATCTGCGTCTCTCACGGGATGTATGTGAGGTTGGAGGGTGCATGGAGGGGGGGGGGGGGGGGGGGGGCTTACATCCAAATATGAGGTTGACAAATTGAAGGGGCACTTAATCCATGTATCTAAGGGCACGCATCGATGACAATATTTATGATGATGATGTTGTTGTTGATAATGATGATAGTGGTGGTGGTGGTGGTGGTAATAATAATGATGATGATGATCATAATTAAGATGGTGATGGTGATGACGGCAATGATGATGCTAACGATGATGATGGTGATGCCGCTGCTGATGATGATGCTAATAATGATGCTGATACTGATTACGATGGTGACGATGATGCTGATGCTGCATGATATTGCTGATGATGATGGTGACGATGATGCTGATGCTGCATGATATTGCTGATGATGACGACACTGATACTGTAGCTGCTGCTGATTTTATTGTTTTGTCGAATTATTGTCCCCCTCCTTTTATGGCTATACATATCACTGCCCTTTTGTCTACACTCTACCGTCGGTGTCGACCCAGGGTGCACCCCTGCATGCCCCGGCCTCCTTAATGCAAGAGACTGCTTAGTAAGACAGACTCGATTGCCCGAACTTCGAAGAATTCCTGGCGAGGAGATGATGAAGAGGTCCTTTCTAACTCTTAAGTACTAATTAGCATACTGAACCGTCTTAAAGCTAAACTACACGTCTTGGAGATCCGATAAAATCATCCCAGAAAACCAAGCATTAAGTCCGAACCGAATGTTGTCAAAATGACGGTCATAATTATCATACTGATGAATTCGCCCCAAAATTTAATTATTTCATCTTGAATAATGAAATTAATATATTTTGGCGGCGTAGCTTTAATACAGCTGAGGGCACGTGTCCCTTAAATATGTTGGCAAAAACAATAAGGAGATTTTTAAAGAAAAATAAAGAAAAACAAAACATAAGGTTTGCCCCCTCTAATAATGTTGGTGCCCCCAATCAGTCCGACCACGTACGTCACCGATGTATATGGGATGATATGAAGGGGACAAAAGGAACGCATGGTTATGTTGCCAATGATGATGAGTAATATTGTCATTGCTGCAGCATGTCTAATAAACGATGAATACACATTGAAATATTATAATTATTAGTTTAAAAATGCAAAGTACCAATTAGATGGCACCTGGGTCCCGTTGCAGAAAGAGATGCAATCGATTGTAAAGTTGCAATTAATTGTAAGTCCAATCATGGGACCAAATGCGCACATCTGATTGGTTCAAATGCGCAAATTTTGACCCTGGACACGAAGCTTATACATGTAAGAAATAGACTTATTTTTGTGTAAAATGCAAAAATGTATAGGGTATGATATGACTCTACAAACGTGCTACCAGTTTAATGTGTTGCGATTGCATTGGTCTGGAGTATACTATATCATGAATGAACAGTGAGCTAAAATGTCAAATGATCGGACTGGAGAACGGGTTGCCCGATATCTTAATGAATATCATTTATCCAATTTAGACTCGTGTGTCGTGTCATCAAGATAACAGACACAGGCACTGCACTAACTGCAGTAATTCAGATGACTGCAGCAGTATACATATAGCGTAAACGTATAGCAAACCGATCAATCAGCTGGGGATGGTGTTTAGGAGACCCGCCTGTGTAATCATGGTAACGAAGGCGTTCTTTTTTTTTGCGTAAAACACATGGAACTAAACTTGTTCAATATAATTTATGCAAGTCTGTTTAAATGTCAAGCCGTTAATGTTGGATAATATTATTTTACCGCATTGGTAAAGTATTTGGAGGCTACAGCCCCACGCCCACCCCCTTTCTCGTCTTAAAATGAATATGTCCTGATGCGATAAACTAAGTATTGTCACGCATGATTGTAGCATGAATAATGCAAACATCGTTATGAAAATAACTCGGTCCCATTATAGCGGTGATATCCAGACAAGAGAGTGACACACACCTTCGCAATTCGGATAGACCGGGTACGTAGCGTGTTCTTCTCAACCCAATCTCTCAATACTAATCCCCCGTGTGTCACTCATATTTGTTTGATTTATTTTTATGCCGAAGGAATAGTGCCAGGAGGGGGCACATGCCCCCATTAAAATGACAATATAGAACAGGGGAACATGAAACATACATCAAGCGTGCCCACCCCCTCCCCCTATAAAAAAATAAGTACTCCCACATGACACATTGATGTATATTAAAGGGATAGTGCAGTTTTATTAAAACTGAATTTTAGTCACTAAAACTTGTACGGTATCATTAAAAACAAAGTTGATTCTATGTTTAGAATTTATTGTGAGCTCTTTCAAAATGTTACACTTAGTTTTCTATTACCTCACAAACAATTTTTGTCTCGAAGCGCCCTCTAAACCAAAACTGAACTTTCCCTTTAGGTCGTTTTGTTATGAACATGAACATAAATAACACATACTAAACATAAATTGATGAACAAAATGTTTCATAAGTAGTATTCATGATTCTTGCATGGCAATCTTTACACTAATCAACTTAAACGATGAGATACACCTACACCCTATATTATCATTTCGCCAAGGCATCGTACCTAAATGGCACGAACGACTGGCGATAACAACTATCACATGATGTGGCTGCAACCACTATACTTCCGTGGCTGCAACCGATACACGCTTCTACTCTTTTTTCCCAGTCGTTTCAGATATTTAAACCCAAGGCCTTGTCGACATCCAACAAACAACCCCAAAATAATCAAAGTAAGAGTTTCGATATCCTTTGGCAAAACATTCTTACGTCAATGGCGGGTGAACCTCACTGTTAGGGGATGAGGACCTTCAATCTCTCAACATGAAATCAATAAGAGCTGGGAGCCGCAATGCATGATCGAGGCTCACGGCAAAATATACTCGAGCTGTTATGAATTTCATCTTCACCATGATGGATTAAACATGAAGCCTATATTATAAATATCAACTCATGGAGACATTATTAAGGCATCGTAGACATGACTATACACACTTCTGAAAAAGGGTAATGACATGTGCTTTATAAATTCGTTACACAATGGATGGAAGAATTTTTTTCTTGGCTTACACAAGATTGATTTCGGCTTGGAGCCACGCTATACAAAACAAGAGGCTTACAACTAATCCAAAGCGAGCTGTTATGAATTTCATCTTCAACATGACGGGGAAAGGCATCATAGTACACGACTACATACAAAGCTCTCAAATGATCATAAAATGTGCTATATAAATTCGTTCCATAACAATAAAAGGATTTATTTCTAAATCTACCACTAGCTTGCACAAGATTAATGTCGGCTGGGAGCCACGCTACAAAGCTAGAGGCTCACAACTAATTATGGGCGAGCTGTTATGAATTTCATCTTCGACATGATGGATTAAACATGAACACTCTAATCAGCTCATGTATGTTTATATTTAGCGTTCGAGGGATCTAGTAACATTATCCTTCTCCACAAATTTTATGGCCAAGTAATGAACGAAAATTCAAAGTTATATTCGCTTTCTCATTGCACTGACTTTGTACACAGTTATAACTTTCCAGTGGATTATTACAAATTTGAACTGCAATCGTGAATACAAAAGGGACATCTGAAAACGAAACCTGTTCCATGGTTCTATTGGTAATACGAATAACAACGGGTTTGAGAGAACCACTAGGGCACTAAATAGGATTTGTGGATAAGGACAATGTTACTAGATCCCTTTAAAGCCTATAAGTACTGTGTTAGAAACCTCCGAAAAACAAACTGAGTTTGCTACACAAATTTGTGCCACAACGATAAAGGGAATATCTTTAGTTATCTCTTGAGTTTAATACTGGGTTTCATACGATTCGTGCCGGCAGTTGAAACAATAAGAGCATCGTTTATAAATGCGAACGATGAAGACGTTGAATCAAAACAAATCAATTAAAAGAGCTAGCAGGCATGGCATAACCAGGCTAAATATAACGCATTCGAGCGGTTATAAATATCTTCACCATTGATTGAAAACCATTAAGTAAGACCCCCTAACTTAAGTACGAAACGCTGGAAAGACTATTGGTGTATTATAAAATACATTATTTCGATGGGTGGCATGGGTAAAATTTGCTAATACATTGACATAGAAAATTCAAATCATAGACAAGGGTGGACATGGTGAGATGTTGCGTTTGAATTAAATAAAACTAGACATTACTGAAACCATATCGAATGTTTACCCTAATCACAAGGCCGCGCTCCTGGTTACACCCCCCCCCCCCCCCCCCAACACACAGAGACACTTTTGAAATAATACCGGAACAGTTACCGAGTAGGTAGCGAGTATACACAATATTCCTGCCGACATAGATACAAGATGTGACGATTTGAGAGTCTCCGAAACCCTGAATGGCACTTTAATCACAAGGAACGACGTAGATGTTTAATTAAAACAAATCAATTGCACTTTGTTGCTGCCTGCACCACATTATTGCACTCCTACCGGCTTGTATAAAACATCTGTCACAATATTCTGTTTATTGTTGTTTTTGTCTTACCGCTGTTATTCTTATAAAGTGTCTTTGCTATATTTGTGATATACATGTACATTTAATTTCGACCGAGAAGAGTATAAAATAGAAACCCCGATGATAATTAGTTCAAAGGAAATGGGTGGGACTATACATGATAAAGGTGAGAATGGTATAATAGAAAACAGGATCGGGCTTTACGGGGCATATTAATTTGATCGATTATACTGCTTTAAAGGGGTAGTTTAGTTTGGTAGAGAGGGCGCTGCACATCACAATTTTTTTGTGAGGTAATGAAAAACTGAGTGTCGAATTTGAGAGAACATGCAATTTTAATGCCAGAACAAACTTTATTTGGTTAAAATCGACCCAGAAACGGCTGAAATATCAATAAATATATCTGATCTTATAATTATTTGAGGCCCAAATAATTAGATGATTTCAAAAAAATATTTAAAAAATGCTTGCACTTTTTCAAAAATTTTCAAAAGCGTTTTTTAAATAGTTGTTGGTGATCTCTCTATTTAATCATTATTTCAATAAAACATCACATGCATTATTTTGTATGAAAAATGGTTGAAACCAATGCCTTTTCAGAAAGCGCCCTCTTGTGTTTTAATGGCTCTTTTTGAATGATAACGGGCTTTTTACTTAGTCGTTTGTAATTTTGTATACCTTTCGAGCATGGTGGAGTTATAACTATTATTTTATAATGTTATTGTCCAGGTTTGGTTGCTAAAGTTCAGCCTTACCAAAACTGTACTACCCCTTTAAGTCAATGCGGCACATTATGGGTAATAAGGCATCAAATGGTCTTATCATGACATGGATTAAGACAACAACCACCTCCATGTAATTTAAATAACATAATTATCTTCATTTGACTCCTTTGCTATGTACAATAAGGACATAATATGTAATATAGTGTTGTGTAATAACGCATGCAATTACATTTTCATGACATGGTATATAGAGCGGAGTATTGAAGACAGTAACTGGAGATGAAAACATCCACCTCGAAGTATTGACTGAAGATCAAAACATCCACCTCCAAGTTTTATACAAACATAATCCTACGATTAATTTCGCCCGCGGGCATTGTCCTCCTTTCTCACCTCTTCTATTTAATGCAATTATTCAAAGTGTGCCACTGTTGTCGACAGTGTCGTTGAACCTAATCTACAGCATACCCATGCAGAGGGCGCAACTATATATTAAGAAGGGGGATGTATTACTCGGGGGGGGGGGGGGGGGGGGGGCTAGTGGCAATTTCCGTCCTCTCCCTGCTCATAATGCCTTCGTCCCCTTCAGTCTCCCCCTCTTGTGATTGATTACAAGTAACACATACGTACTAATTATTCTACTGTTTGCGCAGGTTGCCTATATAGTGAGCAGATTATACATGGGGACGTATAGGGCGATTGAGCCCCCAAACGCCATCATGAGCCCCACCCCCGAAATTCAGAATTGAGCCCCGTAACCATTTTGTCAACGATTTCTAATTATATCCAAAACAATTTCCAGAATGGTAATTTATTATCAGACAAGCTTGAAAAGTATAGCCCCATAAGCCCCCAATATACATTTGGAATATCCCCCTGCCGTGCTCACATGCATGGGAAAATCTACATCCTCTTTGTCCTTGTTCCAAACAACCCCCCCCCCCCCCTCCCCCCTCATCTGATTGCAGGTCTGATTTACACACTGCCAAACTTTAAAAAGTATAGCACCTTTATACAATTTTAACGTCCCCCCGTAGTGCACCCATGGGAAATATTGCCTCCTCTTTGAACTTGTCCTAGGCTAACCAATCCCCAACCCCCTCCTCCCCACCGCCACCCTCATCTGATCCAGGTCTGATTTACACACGGCCTATACTCCACGTAGCATGCCAGAGGACGTGAAAGACAAGTGAGCAGTAATAAGTATTCGATCCTGTTGCTCCCACCTCTCTGCTCTGACAAGATAAAGATCTCCTTACATTACAGCGCGCGTGCCTGTACAATTGATGGTCGTAGTTAATTATGAGAACGATCATTGCAAATCTCATTCGACCCTCTAAAGAATTGGTGCCGCGAAAGGACTCTCTAACGGGTTTAAAGAAACTCGTCTAATCCAAGAATCAGTGATTTTAAACGTGAGTCAGGCTCATCTTTTTCAAGTAAACGTATTATACTGAAAGTGAAAGCATATACTTTTTCAAAATGTTGATTTTTGGCTAGGCAACCAATAATTATTTTATGTTTTAATATGTGTCGTAATATCCATGTAAAAAGGATTTTAAAAATGTGTTTCAAAAATTGAAACGAAAAATGAAACACCATAAAATCAAAATTGAACATCTACACACAAACAAATGCTCTGTCTCTATAGAATTAGAAACATAATGCACAATTGTTTTCTTCATAATCTACGATTTATATACCACGAACATAAAACACCCACCTGATACATAGTCGTACATGCACAAACATACTCGTACACACACGAACGAAAAGCACACAGACACACACACACGCACGTACACACGACACACGCATACACAAACATACACATGCATATATACTAACATAATACACACGGACACAGACACATACGCTTATTAACACACACATAATACACACACACACACACACACACACAAACACACACACACATATATACACATGTATTAATTCATTTACAGAAGACAGAGGTAACGGTCACGTCTCTTGATTAAACTTTGGACAAAGTAAGATAAGAAAGAGAGCAATCAACAAAACACTCTGTGGTGATAGCGTTATCTGCTATAGTGGTTGATGCACGGGGCTTTGCATTGCATTTAGACCAGCGTCCACACGTTGTACATAATGTGGTAATAGACGGAGACAGTATGCTTGGTAGTAATCCGAAAAATCAGCCAATGTTTCGAGGGTTATTTGACGATTTGTTTTTCTCACCCGCTCTTCATAGAGGAGATAGTATGATGTCATGATATTAAAGGACCCCTCCAGAGCGAGATGGATTTTTCTGTATAGCTTGATAGTTGCATTGCATTTAGCCCCACGTCAACACTAAGTACATAACGATCGGGGCGGTGAAGCATAAGATATAGAGAACCCATGTCATTCAAAGTCAGCTTGCACCATGAGTAGGGTTATCCAGTAAAACTATCCGCAAAATTACAGCATTTTTCTAATGTCGATTGGGGTTAAAAACCCATCCCTCGCCCCCTACCCCCCTTTCCCCGAGACACCACAATTGGGGCAAAAATCATCTCACATTGTGGCCAAAAAAAAAAAATCATCAAATTTCGACTAAATCGTCTAATCTTATCGTCGGTATAGGTTGTGGTGAAGAATAGTTCTGCCTGTGAGTTGGAAAATCAGACCAGAAAAAGACCTCACCCCCCAAAAAAAAACCACACATGAAAAATGCCCGAATGTACATGTGCACAAAGCGCCTATTTGCGGTGGTATTATACGGGTTTCTTTTATACAATAGTTTGTGTGCGGTGTGGACACAGGAATACAGAGTGCATGTTCACCGATCGGACCCAGAATAAAGTGCTCGTCCAATTGTTCAGTAATTTAATAACCAGATATAGAGACTGATAATCCGGCGGCGCATGCATGGTTTACTTCCATTAAAGTATTGCATTTCAAAGTCCTATATTTGTGTTCATTGAAAAACATTGAAGAACAATTAGGCGGTCTCTTTTCACACAACAAATATGTCAGTGTATTTATAAGATGAAAGGTCCTAATGTTAAATATGAGGAAAACTAGATTACTAATATAATTATTATGACGCAATAGAGCTGTGTTCCGAATTAAACAAATTGAACCATATACATATGTGTAACCGCTTATTGATTTCGTGTCTATCTGCTATTCAAATTCATATAACACGTTTAGTGTATAATTGGTTTATTAAATGTGAAAGGCTGATTTATACAAAATCAATTTATAACAATCATATTGGTA